>PVIY010052223.1:0-15244 GCA_004026745.1 Myrmecophaga tridactyla
TTTTTCCTGAAGGCGGCAGGGAGCCAAAAACATTTTTTTTTTTTTCAAGGCAGGGAAAGACCATGCTGAGATTTGTGCTTTCGAAAGATCACTCTGGCTGCAGGGTGGAGGGGTGGGAGTGGTGGCGGGGCGAGGCTGGAGGCAGGGAGGCCGGGAGGGAGGATGATGGGTGGCGGCTGAGGCCTCAACCTCCATCACAGCATCAAGGGCAACAAACCGCTGCCCCAGAGAGGTCCGAGAACCAGTCCAAGGTCACACCGCTTGTCAATCGCACCGCTGGGATCCCACCCCAGGATGAACTCAAAATCCAGTGCTCTTTTCCCCTTTGGCACGCTTAATAAAGGCCACTGTGCGCAGTTTTCATTGTGACGGTCAGCTGAAGAACTCTAAGTGCCAAAGAGGTGGGCACTATTATCATTCCCATTTCACAGATGAGAAACCGGGCTCAGAGAGGCTAAGTCACTTGCCTAAGGCCACACAGCCAGGAACTGAGAGCCAGGATCAGCCCCAGGCAGCCTGACTCCAGACCCACACTCTTCACACACACGCCAGAGACCCTAACCGGGCGGCCACAAGCCGGATGGGGGCTGTGGACCTGTCTTTTGGGACCTGCGAGGTTTATTACAAATTTGAAAATGTTGCTAATATTTACAAGTTGGGAAATTTCATGGAAAAAGCAACTGCCCTGACCCTCCCCCTGGGCATCTCAAATTAAATCAAATCCCCCCCACCTTCCCCAGTTCTCCTCGCTGAGGCCGATCACACTGGAGCCATCCTTGACTCCCCTCCCTCACCCCACGTTCGTCCACTGGCAAATCCTGTTGGCTCCACCTTTAAACCAGATCCAGAATCCGACTGCATTTCATCACTGCCACTGCTCCCAACTTCCTGTCCCGGGGGCCAGAGGGCGTGGGAGACAGGCATGCGCTGGCAGTCAGGAGACCGGGGCCAGCTCCCACCCTCCCTGTCTCAGGCCTCAGTTTCTTCATCTGTAAAAAGGAAGGGATAGAGCTGGTCATTTTGACTCCTTCCATTATCTTTTTGTCCATATTTTGGAGCTGAGAAGAGCCTGACTCAAAAGACACTTCATGTTAAAATCGAATTCCCTTCTGGCCGAGGCAGGACGCAGGAGGAAAACAGGAGCAGGGCGTGGGTGTCTGAGAAGAGGACAATCCTGAGACACGGGAGGAGCAAGATTAGGCCATTACCTTTCTTCTCTGTAACAACTAACATTTATTGAGCACTTACTATGAACCAGGCACTGGTCTAAGTGTTTTACATGATTACTCCTTTCATCTTCACCATAACCCCAGCAGGTAAGAACAACCCCTTTTATGGTTTAGAAAACTGAGGCTCAGAGAGGTTAAGTGACTTGCCCAAGGTAACCTAGCTTATAAGTGGTCAAGCCAGAGACCAACCCAGGCAGCCCCGGCCCAGAGCTCTCATCTGTAAACACTGTTTCAGGCTGCCCCTCAAGAAGAAATGAGGTTTGGGGAGCCTGCCCCATGGAACAGCCCAACTTGCAGATGGGATAGGCTGGGCAGGGCTGGCAGCTCAACAGTTCTTCCAAGACTCCCTATTGCCCATCAAATAACACCCAAACACCCACGCTTTGACTCTTGGCTTCCAGAAGCCAGCTCCAGATGCATCTCCTCCTCCTGCAGGCCCCAGCACAAACCCGACACTCCAGCTGCCCTGGCTGTTTCTCCTTCCCATCAACCCAGGGGCATCCTGCTTCTTGCAGGGCACACACTGTTCCCTCTGCTGGGAATGCCTCTACACGGTTCCTGAGCCATCCCCCTTTCCAAGTTTCATTCAAATGCCTTCCCTCCCTCCATGAATGCTTCTCTGAGCCCCTGGCCATTAGACATATTTCCTGCCTTTGATTTCCTAAAACACTTTGCCAACGAGGATAACAAGAATGAATGTGATTGGCGCACTCCTGATATGCCAGTAGGTGATGCAAATGAGGAAACTGAGGCACTGAGAGGGGAGGTGAGTTGCCCAAAGTGACAATGACAATGGTCACGATTGAACCCGTGTTTGCCGTCCCAAAGCTACACCTCTGAGTCCCCGAGCCTGATCATACTCCCCAGGGTGTGTCTGTGAGTCTCAGCTGCCTTACCAGAAGGGATGCAATTTGAGGGCAAAAACCACTTCTCACCTATTTGGGTCTCTCCAGCTCCTACCAGTGCCAGGCATACAGTAGGTGCTCATTAGAGATTCCCTACTGATAAATGGCCTTTCCTTCAAGGACGTTTACTGAAGTATTGTTGTAAGAGCAAAATACTGGAGGCAACCTAAATGTCTATCAACAAGGGACTGGGTCATTAAATTGTAGCACCTCCATAAAATGGAATACTATGCAGCTATAAAAAAGGAATGAGAAAGCTCTTTATGTTCTGACATACTTATGCACTGAGAGCACAAAGATTTATCGTTTGGTGGAAAAAGCAACCTTCAGAGTATAAGCACTAAAACTACAATAAAAGAAAACATGGGCATAAATCGTGATCTCAGATTAGGCAATAGTTCCTTTGACATGACACCAAAAGCAGAAGCCAAAGGAAAAAAATATATAAACTGGACCTTATCAAAATTTAAAAACTTTTGTATTTCAATGGACACCATCAAGAAAGTGAAATGACTACGCACAGACTCAAGAAAATACTTGCAAATCATGAATCTGGTAAGGGACTTTTATCTAGAATATATAAAGAACACTTACAACTCAGTAATAAAAAGAAAAATAATACAATTATAAATGGGGAAAGGACCTGAACAGACATTTCTCCAAAGAATATGTAAAAATGGCAAAAAGTTGTTCAAGATTACTAGCCATCAAGAAAATGCCATTTCATATCCAGTGGTTATATCTAGAATTGAAAAGACAATAATTAGTGTTTGCGAGGATGAGAAACTGGAACCCTCGTACACGGCTGGTAGGAATGTAAGATGGTGCAGTCACTTTGGAAACAGTCTGGCAATTTCTCAAAAGGTTTTACACATACTTACCAAATGAGCCAGTAATTCACTTCTAGACACATATCGCAAGAGAACTGAAAACATCTGTCCACACAAAAGCTTACACTCAGAAGTCTCCCTGGCAACATGGGACATGACTCCCAGGGATGAGCCTGGCCCTGGCATCATGGGATTGAGAATGGCTTCTTGACCAAAAGAGGGGAAAGAAATGAATCAAAATAAAGTTTCAGTGGCAAAGAGAGTTCAAATAGAGTCAAGAGGCTACTTTTAAGCAAGCTTCAGCGAGGTATGGTAAAATTGCCGCAGTATGTCAAGTCCCAACCAACAGTATTCCTAAAGACCCTAAAGAATACCCCAGGCTCTATCTGAGACTCCATAAATGCTTTTCTTAGTAAGTTTATCTTTTTTCAGAAACTTAAGGCCTCCAGATTGCTCCAGATACGCCCTGAAACCCAGAGGTACCAGCCTCTCCAAGAGCATCAATCAGTTTCATTTCTCTGCCCCATAAGGTCGACACCCCTTTTCAGCATGAAGAAATTGAAATGTTCATTGCCCAGGCATCCCTGTAGATTGAGAGAGTGATCAAATGAGAGGGAGGAACTGCTACTGAGAATTTAGGATTTAACAAATGATTATGAACACTGACTCATACATATAGATATTTCTTTTCAGTTTCTAGTGTAGTCAGATAGCCAGAAGGAAATACCTGAAATTATTGAACTGTAATCCAGTAGCCTCGGTCTTTGATAACGACTGCATAACTTTATAGCTTTTATTGTGTGACCATGTCATTGTAAAACTATGTGACCGATACTCCCTTTATCCAGTGTATGGGTAGATGAGTAATAAAATAAAGATGATGATAACAATAATAATAATAATAATAATAGGGAGGATAAGGGGTCTGGGATGCTTGGGTTTTCCTTTTCTTTTTATTTATTTTTTTTGAGTGCTGAAAATGTACTAAAATTGATTGTGGTGATGAATGTACAAGTATATGATGACACTGTGACCCGCTGATTGATTACTATGCACAGATTATATGGTGTGTGAATAAATCTGAATAACATTGCACTGAAAGATAAAAAAAAAAAACTAACTTACACTCGCACATTCATAGTAGCATTCCTTATAGCCCAAAAGTAGAAACAACCCAAATGTCCATCAACTGATGAATAGATAAATAACCATACAATAGAATATTTGGCAATAAAAAGGAGCGTAATTCTGATACATGCTACAACATGCATGAACCTTAAAGACATTATGCTAAGTGAAAGAAGCCAGTCGTAAAAGACCACCTATTGTGTTGTTCCATTTATATGAAATATCCAGAATAGGTAAATCTGCAGGGACAGAGAGCAGATGAGTCGGGGAGGGCACTGGAGGCAGTGGGGAGTATTAATGGGCTGGGCTGCTTCTTGAGGCAAAGAGAGCGTCCCAGCAGCGAGAGCACTGATCGCTGCCCAATTCTGCGAATATGCTAAAAAGCATTGAACTGTACTTTTTTTTTTTTTTTTAATTTGCATATGGGCAGGAGGCACCAGGGATCGAACTCCAGACCTCCAGCACAGCAGGTCGGAGCTCTGCCTGCTGAGCCACGGCAGCCACCCATTGAACTATACTTTAAATGGGAGAATTGTATGCTACATGAGTTACACCTTAATAAAGCTGTTATATATTTTTTAAAGCAACCTACAGAACAATGTGTAATATATTTATAGGAAAAAAAAACCCCAGAATATATGTACCTATACTTGTATAAAATATCTCGGTTGCCCCTGGGTAGGGAGCAGGCAGGGGTAGTAAGGAGTTTTATTTTTCACCATACACTGTGTGGTACCTTTGAATTTTTTAAAAATAATGAAACTCTATTACCTTTTCAAAATGTTACACTTCAGAAAAAACAAAACAAAACCAATAGTTTATTACCCTACTGACCTTGGCCAGAGAATGAGTTGGGCGAGGCAGCTATGAAAACACAGAAGATGGTCAGAAGAACCCAAGTTTATAGTTTGCCAAGCCTTGTTAACATCATTCTCTCTTTCATGCCTCACACAAACCCTGCCAGAAGGTTCCAGAGCCGGCTCTGTTTCCACCAGCAAATCCTGCAGCTCCTCCTTCAGGAGAACCCACCCACGTCTCACTCCTCCACGGCTGCCACCTTGGTCCGGCCTGCCCACGCCATCACCTGGGCCAGCCTCCTCCCTGCTGCCACCCTCCCCCACACAGTCTACGCTCCACACAGCAGCTAGAGGGATCTGTCTGGAAACACAAGTCAGGTCATGGCCCGCCTCTGCCCAAACCCTCCCCTGGCTCTCAGCTCACTCACCATGGCCTGCGAGGCCTAATGCAGTCAGCACCCACCACCTTGGGACCTCTGGGGACCACTCACCCCAATACCCTGGGCCCCCACTGGCCTCCTGGCTGTCCCTCAGACTCGACAGGCATCCCCTGCCTCGGGGCCTTTGCACCTGCTCTTCTCGCTGCCCGCAGTGCTCTTCCTCTCGATATCCACCTGGCAACCCCTCACCTCCAGCCGGCCTCTGCTCCAGGCTCCCCTCACAAGGAGCAGCCTCAGCACCACTGCCCTTCCCTGCTTCATTCTCCTCCCTGGTACCTGACCTATTTACATTTCCTTGTCTGTGGTCTGTCGCCCCACCCTCAAATGGAGGCTCCATGGAAGGGGGGACTCTGTCTTTCTCCAGTGCAGCAAATGGTGCACAGTGTAGATGCTCAAAAATATTTGTTGAAGTAAAATTGGGTCCTAACAAACTGTCACAGGCCAGAGGAGGCTAAAGAGACACAACTAAATGCAATGTGGTTTCCTGGATCAGAAAAAGGACATTAGGAAAAAACTAGTGAAATCTGAAAAAAAAAGTGGAATTTAGTTCATAGCAACATATCCATGCTGGGTCCTTAGTTGTGACAAATGTACTCTAGTAATTACAATCGGGGAAACTGGGTGAGACTATATGGGAACTTTCTGCACTATTTTTGCAACTTTTCTATAAGGCTAAACTATTCTAACATAAACCGTCTCCATCAAAAAAATAAAATGTTTAATGAAAGCACAAATGAGCAAACTGAGGCTCAGAATTGAAGGCACTTGCCAAAGGCCAATGAGAAACAGTGTTGCATGGACAGAGAGACCCAGCCAGCAAACATCCCTTAAGAGAAGGCGGCCCCAAAGACCCATTCATTTGCAGGACAGGTAGGGCAGTGTGTATGCTTTTAGGGGCAGGTGGAGATTTCCTGCTCCACAATCAGAGGGGGCTCGGCCGTTTTATTGAGTACCACACCTGGCCCTGAAGAGCTCAGAAGGCAGGTACACCCTCCCAGGCATTTCCTCCGGAAATCACCCTTTTCTCTTTGGCTCCTGGGAGGCTCCAATGGCCTCTCCTCGTCATGAGGTTGTTTGCCAAGGGCTTAGTTCAGGATCTCACATCAGGTCATATAAATTGGGGCAGGAGACAAGGAGAGGGTAGAGGAAACCAAGGTGGTCCTGGGGTCAGGGTCGGGGGGTGGGGAGAGAAAGGGACCAGTTAATCTCGAGCATGTACTAGGAGCTGGCATGGGGCAAGACATTTTGGACCATGTGACCTCATTCCATTCCCAGCCCTGCAAGGCAGGTCTGGTCATCATTCCTGTTTGGTGGATGAGGAGACAGGCCGTGGGAAAAGGACGTAGCTACAGGCGCTGGAGCTGCCTAACTGGGCTGGGTCTCCTGGGCCTGACCTGTCCACACCCGCCTGCACTGGCTGCTCTCAGCACTCCTCTTGTGCCATCTGCTCCCGCCTGGCCTTTGCCCGTGCCGTGACCTCGGCCTGGAACACCCTTTCTGCCCTCTTGCCAAGTGACTTCCACTTGTCCTTCAGGTCTCAGCTCAAGCGCTGCTTAGAGAAGCCCTCCCTGGCCCCCAGGTCCAGGCCGGGACCCTTTTGCACCATTTCCTTCCTTCATGGAGCTTCTCTTGACTGCAGGATTCTGTGGATTTGTGTGACTATTCATTCAATAACTGGCTGTCTCCCCGGGCGGGGGCGGGGGGGGGGGCGGCATGTGAGCAGCATGAGGGCACAGACAGCCTCTGCCTCCACCAGGGCCTGGCACAGTGCCTGGCACATAGTAGGGGCCCAATAGACAGGCAACGAAGCAGGGAAGAATGAGCAAAGCTCTGTGGTCTTGGGGAACTCTCCTGTCTGCCTTTGTGCCTCCATTTCTCTGATTATAAAACAGGAAAGCAAAGGCTTCTGGAGCTTTTAAACTTCATCCCTCGTCTTAAGCAAATATTTCTTCTTGGGGGCTTCCCAGGGGCCCCTCAGATCTGTCAGGCTCGGTTTTACCCAGCAATTCTAAATCAAACCCTTGCCGAAAACTGTAAAATTTACTCCTGCGGTCTACGTTAAAAAAGAAAACAAACAAACAAACAAAAAAAAAAACACCTCCCCCTCCGCTACTTGTCTCTGTCCCTACTTGAATCCAGTATTTCCTGCACCCCGGTTCCAATCCTGCCCAAATTCCTGCCAACTCCCTGGGGGAAGATCCAAAAGACCCATCCCAGTCCCCAAAATTAACCTCTCCAGGGAGCCTGGAGACACAAAGTAGAGGCTCAAAAAGGAAAAGGGGGTAGAGGGTCTAAAACCACACAGCCAAGCAGAGGCAGGCGCACCTGGGGGGTCCCAGCTCCGGGCCTGGGGCCCCTGTCCCTTGGGGCATCAGCTTTGACATCTGCTGACAGAAGGGTCCTCATGCCCTGGGGGTAATTGCCCTCCCCTCTCCACTCACCCACCCCAGCAGGTCTGCTCTGGACAGAGGGAGCAGCAAGAAGCAGGCGTCAGCCCCAAGACACAGAGAGCGGCTCCCTGCCCAGGACCACACGGCTGGGGAAATGCAGGGCCAGAGCTGAATGCCCCATGGTCTGAGCTACTGACCACGCGGCCACCTCCCCTTCCGTGTCCGTGCAGGGTTACATCACACCGCTCCAGCTCCCGCCGCGGGGCAGGGTGGGTGGGGAATTTTAGGATGTGACCTCGGGCAAGAGACTCGCTCCATCTCTCTGCTGTTTCTTGTCTACAGCGAGGCCCATGGTGATCACCGGGTGGGGATACGGTGAGGGTTTAGCCCGCAGCCCGGCCAAAAACCCGTGCAAAGTAAATGCCGCCCACACGTGGCTGGAAGCAAGGGGGAAACCTGATTCGGTTTACACGTGTCTCTTAAGGAATCTGTCTCCTGCACAAAGCAGAGTCCACCCTCTTAGCCCGTTCCATAGTGCGGGGTCCACCTCCCCAGGGACCGGCCTCCTTGCAGCTGTGCTGGTCTGCGGTCCCGTTTGCTGAGTCACACACGAACTCTCCCCATCATCTGCTTTGTAGGTGGTGCTGACGATGCCTGGCCTAGCTAATTAGAATTCTCAGTATCTCCTTGGTCTCTATTTTCTAATACGGAGATGTTCTGAAAGCTGGGTCTTTGGCCTCCTCGGTGGGGAAGTCGAGAACAGCCCCAGCCAGTTTCCCCCGCTCCTCGCTCCTGGGCTGGGCTTTGCCCAGTGGCTGGGACAGGGAGAGCACGAGGGGAGCTCTAGCCCCTCTCCAGCTGTGTGGCCTCAGGCAAGCCCTTAACTTCTCTGAGCTCAGGCTAAGGGTGGAGAGGGGGCAAATGCAGTCTCGGACAAATTCTTTGCTAGTTCTGACAACGGATTCCATCCATTTGTGTCTGCCTGTCTGTACATCAGATATCTCCAGAAGGACAGAGTGGACGCCAGGCCCAGCAGGACCTCCTGGGGGCTGAGTGGGTGGGGGGAGGAAAGTGGTGGGAAGGGGATTTTTTTTTTTTACTGTATCTTTTTAAACTTTTGAATTTTGAACCATGGGACTACACTGTATATTTAAACAAAATTAAAATGAAAAATTCATAACAAAAGCTAGGATCCTGTCGAGGGAATTAAAACCCCCAACTCCCTGAGTTTGCGTGACCGACATAAGGGACTACCCTCGGCTCTGCGCCCCGTCCTCACGGCCGGTAAAGACTGTGCATGCGAGGGCCTTGGTCAACAGAGAATGAGCTGAGACAGCGCCTCATTCACGGGCCTCAATTTCTCATCAGGAACAGGGAGCGGCTGAAATCCGCGTCATAACCCGACTCCAATTTGTCGGCTGCTTCTTTGGATCAGATCTGAGAAGGGCATGGGAACTTCCAGGACAGGAGCCACAGGTATTGGGAAAGGGGGTGGGGGGCCTGGGGGAGGAGGGGAACGCGTGAAAGCCCATGGGGTCCCAGCCTTCTGAACAAGAGACCATCATGGGCATCGTCCAGGCCGCCCCTTTGTGTTACCTTTGGGGAAACAGAGGCACAGAATGGGAAAGGGACCCCAGGCGGGGTACACGGCTGCCCTGCACCACTCTTCCCCTGACAGTCACCATCGGGGGGCTCCATCGGCATTGATTCTGTCCCTGCACCCGCGAGGGGCTGCGCTGGCAGGAAAGGACCTGGCCCCATCGCGGTCCCTCCTCTGGCCTGGTGAGGCTGGAGGCCAGCTGTGCGGGGCCTGGGCAGGCCTTGCAGACTGCGGACTGGAGCCTGGTCTTTGTCCTCAGAGCCCCTGGGGAGCCACTGAAGGGTTTTAGACTAGGAACTGATGTTGCCTGATTTATGCTTTAGAAGATTGCTCTGGCTGCTGGGTGGAGAGTGAATTGGAAGGGCCAGAGAGGGAGCAGGGAGGCTGGTGCAGAGGCCACCGCTGCCTGGACTGGAGTTGGGGCAGTGGGGACGGGGAGGAGGGATTGGATCCAAGTGAAGGTCAGCTGATTGCAATGGAAAAAGGGTAGTCTTCCGTGGGTAGGGACCCTCCTATCCTCAGAAATGTGTAAGTTGAGGCCGGCCCACAGCATGACAGCTGTTTCAGTGAGGAGTAGATGAGTTGGACGAGAATGCCAAGATTCCAGGTCACCTCCTCCGGGAAGCCTTCCCTGCTGAGTCGGCAGCCCCCTGGGCGTCCCCCACCACTGCGCTGATGATGCTGGGTCATAATCATTGGTGTCGGGTCCTTCCCCACCATGGCAGCAGGGAGTTTACTCCTCTCAGGATTCCAGTTCTCAGCAAAGGGCCTGGCACACAGTAGGACCCCAGCACGCACTGCTTCCGTCCCCCCCACCCCCCTTTCCTGCTCCCTCCAACGCCTCTCCAGTCATCTCCTTCATCTGGGTTTCCCCAATCCCCAGCCCAGATGAGCTTGCTTACTAGGAATCCACTGTGTTCTGGTCACTACTCTAAGCACTGGGAGGTAAAACTATTATTGTGTTTATTTTGCAAATGACCAAATGGTGACCTAGAAAGGTGTGGGAATTTGCTTGGGCCCTGCAGCTGTCAAACAGCGGAGCTGGGGTTTGAACCCAGGCTATTTGGCCCCAGGGCTGCACTGTGTGACCTAGTTCTGAGGACCCGGAGGCTGCCACTGTTCCTGGCACATTGTAGGTGCTAAGACATGACTGTAAGGGTCCCAGAAGGACCCAGTCACCCCCAGGCCGGCTGCTAGAGGCCCCACCAGCCCAGGGCGCCACAGCCTGATCCCACCTTCCCAGTGTGGACCTCCCCTCTGCTCGGAGCAAGCCCGGCTGTCCCAGGGGGCCGCAGCCAGCCCAGGCCTGCCCAGGCCCCGCCGCCCACGCGGCCTTCCCTGGAGCCGCCAGCAGGCCGGCAACGTGGCCTGCCCCAAGGGACTGAGCTTCGGCCGCCCAAGCGGCCCAGACAAAGGCCTACGGCATGCCCGGCTGCCTGGCACTCGGGCTGCCTGGCTCCTCCCCCTTCCCTCCCTCCAGAGCCCAGGCTGGGGGCACTCTCTGAGGTTGTTTTCAAAAAGGAGGTGGAGGGAAGGATGAGGGCCAGGGCTGGGCAGCCCCAAGGTCAGAGGAGGGAGCAGTGGGGATGACGGGGCAGGTTAATCTGGGACAGGGAGCAGGCGGGCAGGGGGCTGGGGAGGGGTGCAGCCTGCAGGTCCAGTTCCTCTCCCCGCCCCACACTGGCCCCCAGCTGGTGTCAGGCAAGGTCTCCTGAATAATGATTGCTCTGAGCGCTGGGTGCTGCCAGGTGGGGCCCTGGGCAGGGGGCATCACGGATCCTCCCAAGATATTGGACTTCGGGCTTCTGTCCGGGAGGAAGGGTATCGATTTAGTCGAGAAGAAGCTGAAGATGGGAGAGGCAAAGAGACTTGCCTAAGATCACACAGTTAAAAGCAGAGCAAACACGAGCCCACCCGTCTACCTGATCGAAACAGATCTCACGCCTCCCACTGCCCTGGCTGTCTCTTTACAGACAATTAATAATAAAATAATAGAAACAAGGACTAACATTTATTGAGCATTTAATATATGCCAGGCACTGTGTCTAGGGCATTGCCCATGTTAAGTCACTGAATCCTCAACAAGTCAGGTGGTAAGAATTATTATGATGCCCAGTTTGCAGATAAAGAAACAGAGGCTCAGCAAAGCAGAGTAACTGACCCAAGGACAAACAGCAAGCACGCGGTGGAGGGGGATTTCCACCCAGCCGTCTGGAGTCTGCATGCTAAACTGCTGTTCTCTCCTGAATGAACGGACAGACAGACAGACTAATGCATGAGGGCTGCAGGGCGGGCCTGAGGCTGGGCACCCGGCAGGCATTTGGCTAGCTGCAGCCATGAGGGCCCCTGTGGGAGTGGCCGCGTGTCCCCAGCACGGCTGGTACTTGGGGGCCGGGGGCCCTGCGCCGGCGGCTGGGGCGGCCGGAGCTCCCTTGCAGAGCCAAGCGGCGGTATGACGGATGTGCCCGCCACCGCGGGGAGCCCGGGGTAAAGCAGTTGCCTGGAAACAGGCTGCTCTGGCGGCTCACACTCAGACCTTTGTCACCATCTCAAGGACCTTTTTTTTTTCCCTCCTCCTCCTTTTTTGCTGGAGCCAGACACGCCGTGCAGGTGAGAAGCCAGAGCCGCCACCCCCAGCAGCCCCCTGCCTCTGGGCACCCACGGTTGGGCGCGGTAGGGAGGTAGCCCGTAGCCTGGGGTGGGGAGAGAGGGAGGGCGGGTAGGAGAGCTGAGGGGAGTATGCAACGGGGAGATGCTGCTCTGTGGGAGGCCCGCCAAGGTTTGCAAGAATTCTGACCCTGGGGTGCTTCTCTCTCTGGCTTTATTTCCTCCCCCGCCCCCCCACCCCCACCCCAGCTTCCCTGACAACAGATAAGCCTTAATCCTTTTTCTTAATGGTGCAATACCGTGAACATCAGCTTCTGGGGGGTGGGGGGGTGTCAAGTCTCCTAGGGGCACCGAGCAGGGCTGGCCTCTGGGGGCGCAGGGCAGGGGGAGAGGTGTGGCACCCCTAGCGCTGCAGGCACTAATTGGCTCTTGGCCTGGTGGGCCCCAAGCGGGGATTAACTGGACCCTGGGGAACTTGCCAGGGGCGTGCCACACCCCAGCCAGGGCCGGGCTGGGTGACGAGGTAAGGAGGGGCTGACAGCAAGGGCTCCGGGGTTAGCCCAGCCTGGGCTGAAATCCCAGCTCTTCCACTTGGACAAGTCATTTCTCTTCTCTGCCTCAGTTTCCTTCTCAATGAAATGGGGAGGACCCACCCAAAAGGGTGGCCGTGAGAATGGAATGATATAATCTGCCTAAAATGCCTCGCATAGAGCAAGTACTAGATGAAATAGCACGTGTCTTTCTGCTGAGATGCCAACACGGCACCAGGCCTGTCATTATCACTCTTAAACTCTCAGGGAGGCTAGAAGTGTGCTGCCCATTCCCTGGACACACACAGAAGCTGAAGCTCCAAGAGGGATGACATTTGCCCAGGTCAACCCTGGGGACGATGAGAAGCCAGGCTGACTTCCATCCCTCACCCGGTCAGGTTTCTGGTTTGCATAACCACCATCTCAACCTCCTCCCAGCAATGGGGCTGCACTTTCACCCTGAAAACTCAGACCTTAACACCACCTGCCCCAAACCTTCCTTGGCTCCCAAGTGTCTCCCTGATAAAGTCTGAGCTTGTCGTCAGGCACCAGAGGCTTCTGGGATGCATCCCTGCTCACCTCCAGCCGCGAACACTTCCACGCCCCTGCTCAGGCTGCCTCCTCTGCCCACCACTTAGCCCCTCAGTGAGGTGCAGTCCTAAAGTTCACTCCTCCAGAAAGCCTCAGCCAGGTGCTCCCCAGGCAAGCCAGGAACTCCTCCTGTGCTCCCCACCCGCCCGCTGGAGTCATAGGCCAGCGGGAAGAATGCAGCCTGGCCTGGCATTCGAGGCCCCGTAGTCGGACCCAATCTGCCAAAGCTCCCCCACATCGACCTGCCAGCCTCTGGCCTCATGTGGCCCAGTGGGCCCTGGGCACAGTCTGTGGGCTCCTGCCTCCGCTCCTCTGCTGGCATGGGACCCCTACCCACAATGCCTTCCCCACTCCTCGGCATCCTCCCTGTCCCACTGAGGCCAGCCCAATTCCTTCCCTCTCTGGGGGACTTCCCCTGTGGCTGGGGGTGGTCATCTCTGTGACTCCACTCTGACCCTGCTTGTCCTGTAGGAGCTGCTGCCACCTGTGTGTCCTAGAGACATGGGGAGAGGAGGAGGAAGGGGCCAGGTCCGGGAGAGGAGGAAGTTGCTCCCCCCTTACTGAGCACATACTCTTGGCAGGCCCCCGTCTAGGCACATGGCTGCTTGGTTTCTCAACTGTTCCTTTCCAAAGAAGAGCAAAATGAGGCCCAGGCTCAGAGATGTTGCCTGCATCTCCCTCACGCCTAACGGTCTGAGACAAAGTCTGGCTTCTCCTGCTGCCTGTGATGCTAACACAGCACTACAGAGTCCCCGAGGGCTGTCCCTGGGCCGGCATTTCTTGTGTTCTCCCTTGAGCCAGCGCAGGCCCAAGGCGGTGGCAGTAGGGACAATAATAGCAGTAGTAAAAAGACCTACTGATTATGGGCACCATCTAGGTGTCAAGCTCCAAAACCCATGCAGTCTCAAAGCAACAGATGAGGAAACTGCTGCACAGAGAGGCAAAGCAACTTACCCAAAATCGCACAGCTAAAAAGCCACAGGGCTAGGATTTGAACCCCATGGTTCAGAAGGCCACAATGTCCCAGAGCCTGAGGCATTGCTTGGCTTCCCAGCTGAGCTGGCAGCAGCCCCAGGTAGCTATGGCCCCAATTCTGGCCACCAGCTCTGTCCCCAAAGGCCACCTGCTAATTAGCCAGGTGGTTTCTGCTTGCTGCTTTGGAATTCTCCCAGAAGGGCCGAGCTTGCAGGAGCAGGGAAGGTAATTGCTGCTGTGCCCGAGAGGAGACAAAGGGGACAAAGGTGCCTTCGGCTGCCCCATGGAGCCTGAGCTGGGTCTCACATCTCAGAACTATCTGCCACGCTGGGCTCCCAAGACATGTCTGTCCACACGGCACATCCCTACTCAGTTCTCACCCACCTCGGGTCAGCAGGCCATGCCCCCCAAGGGGCAAAGGGGAGCCCCAACAGCGCCCCTGTCATCCTTCGGAGCACTGCAAGGAAGGGGTGACAGGCAGTACAATGACTTCAAAACAGTAATCACTCCTGTAAGTATTCCATCATTTTCTCGGTACCTTGTATGTGTTGCCACTGAACCTCCCAGGAGCTCACGGGTTGGTATTTCTTGCAGCCCCATTTACAGGTGAGACAATCAAGGCACTGGGAGGTAAAGTGACCTACCCAAGGCCACACGGCTGGGGAGGGAAGGAGTCAGGATGAAAACCCAGCCCATCAGACTCAGAGGCTGTGCTGTTTCCACGGTGACCCAAACTGAGATTGTCCTGATCAAGTCTCCTATTTTGCAGCTGAAGAGAGTGAAGGCAGGAGACTATGTGGTAGAAAAAGCACAGCATTTGGAGTCCCCAGCTCTCCTTCTTCTGTGCACTGTGCTTGAGGTAAACTAGCCTGTCCTCCTTGTGCCTCAGTTTCTTCACTGTAAAGTAGGTCTAGAAATCCCTGAGTTGTATATACATTAGGGAATGCTGTGTGCACATTTAGGGCTTTAGAGGTGCTGATAAGGGTGGGCTCCCTGAGCTCTCCTGCAGAGAGACGGGGTCCCACGGCAGGCCAATGCCGGGTTGGGATGGAACCTACGGCCAGGATCCCCATGAGATAAGGTGGAGACTGCAGTGGCCAAGGAGCAGAGGCTGGTGGGCAGACGGTCAAGGGCTGGGAGGCCAGACAGTGGCCGGGAAAACCAGCCAAGGGAGGAAAGTGGACCCCCCACCACACACACAAACACACACACACACACACAC
>PVIY010052224.1:0-15293 GCA_004026745.1 Myrmecophaga tridactyla
CTTCACCTTTCCAGTCAAGCTTTTAGAAAGTCCATTTTCACTTTGCCCTGGTTGTAAGTGACCAATAGATTTGGCCTTAAAATGTTGGGGAAATGCCCCCCAGGTAGCCAACTCAGCCCACGGAGAGTCCCAAGTTAGCTGAAATAAAGGAAACCCTTTGCGCTGGTCCTTTAGGTGGTCACCAAACAGATCAAAGCAAACAACCACAATTCTCTCAAAATAAAGTCTGTTCTGCTCCCTGCATTCTAGGAACTTATACGTGGAATACAGGCCATTGTCTTTAAGGTTGGTATGAAGCCTTAAAATACCACAAAACCCTCTTTCTAGGATTCAGCTGTTTTACTCTTGACTAAGCATTAGCCTGGCTATTGTACAGTTTAGATTAGTTTCTCAAATTCCAAAAAAAGTTGAGTCCAAGGGGTTTTACAGTTTATTTGCTGCTTTTATTGAAGGGTGAAATTTTGAAATTCCCAATTCTGTCATTTTTGCTGACAGCCTCAAGATATGCCATATTCTTATGCCTAATATTACATTCTGAAATAATACAGAATTATTATAAAACCATTGGGGAATAAAACATCAAACTAATTTTAAATGATTAAAATCCTTAAAATATTATAAACACCCTAAATGCCCATCTATGGGAGAGGGATTGCATAAAATATGGTATATCCACACAATGTAGTTCATTCCAACCATAAAATAAATGAGGCGCTCTATGAATATATATGTACCATTTATTAGGATATACTTTTGGATGAAAAAAGAAAGCTGAAGAATATGGTATGTTTCTATCCATATTTTTAAATAAAAATAAATTTTATAAGGAAAAAATGGCAGGAAACAAAAATAACAATAAAAAAGAATGAATGGTTATCCATAGGCCTTAGTGTAAATGGAGTAGGATTGGGAGTAAAACTACTGATAATGCTTTATATACATTTGAATGTACACACACACACACACACACACATATATATAATTTAAAATCTTGAACCATGTTGATGTCTTTAGGAGTTAAGTACAAAAGAAACAAATTCTAAAGTGGAATAAAAAAGAAAGACAAATTAGCCTAATTTTATGTCAAATTTAATACGTTACCACACATAAAAAATAATTAGATTGAGCAATTTTTGAACATTGAATACCAATTATATAGAATTAGCTAAATACATTCCAAGGGCAAAAACCATGCAAAGAAATAAGTAAACTTTATTTATTAGGTTTGTTTTTAGTACTGGTATTACTAGCGATTAAGGTAATAATTTGTGTGTTCTAAATAAGTAAATCAATGGACATGTGTCTTGGGGTCATCATCATGGGGAAAGGGAGATACAAAAGGAAAGTCCTTTGTTATTTTATTGAACTTGTGAAACATTAAAAACTCATTAGTTAAAATGAATGTTTATTTATTAATTCTGTCCATTGAAAGGGCCGAGAAGCAGTAACATCCAAATATCCGGGAGCACAATTTGAAAATGGATTTTGGTTTTAAATAATTTCCTATTTGAAAATTGGATGATACCAAACCTATGGTAGGCAAAGCACAAGATGAGCCTGGAACATTTTGTATGTGTGTGCTGTAAATCAAAGAAGAGTTTGAAGGAAGACTTAGACATGGTCAAAGGACACCACAGCCAGCTGAAAGTTTCCCACTGGCCATACTTCAGAATATAGCTTCATAAAGAACAATCAGAGTAATGATTATAGCATTTTGAATAGAAAAAAAAGGACCCATGGGTTCATTGTAATCCTCAAAGAAAAAGTAGATATAACTGTAGATCTGCATATGAGATATAGTGTAGATGGCATGCTGGAATTTGAAAATGTACATATCTGCCACTGATGAAATTCAATAGATTCAGGCAAGAATCATTGATAATGTTAAAAATTGAGCAAAGTGGTATTAAGGGTCAGGATTTTCTCATAGCCAAAAAGTGTCTCCATAGATTATTTAATACTCACAAAGAGAAAAATGCCTTTACAGTGAAGAGATTTGGCAAATACTGCCTTGACCATGTAATGAAACACAGCATTGCAAACAATAGGAGAAGCTATAATATCTGAACTAGGAATCTTCTAACCATCTCCAAATATCAGCTTATTTATTTCGTGGCATTTACCAAATATTTACATTCCCTTAGCCAACAGGTCACTTGAGTTGGCTGTGCCAGTTACTCCCTCATCATCCTCCAGGTTCCCTGTCAAGACACATATATTGCCAAACAGCATTCTCTCTGTTTCTCATCTATACTCCTTTAAGCTTAGTTTAACTTTCACTGTTCCCCATGATTTCCCTAACCTTGAACAATGTATCAGTCGAGTTTCCACTAGAACCAAATAAATCACATTTTGCATCCAATAATAAGGTTGGGTTAGATCAAAAGAATGACGTACATCATTCTGCATGATCTAATTATTTCAGAAAAATCTAATGGGATTTTAAAGGTATAAAACATGAAATACATTTACATTATTCAGTTTTGGTCCTCCGAGCATCTCATAAAGTGATATAGGTTCCCAAATAAATAGAGACAATATAAAATAATAGATAAGTATTGATACAAGTGTCAAATTGATCTAGATTAAAATTCCTACCCTAATGCTGCCCTAACACTGACTAATCATGTTACCATGCACATATAACCTAAACTTAAAAAATTTTTAGTACACTCACCTATAAGTTGAAAATTATTATAGAACCAAATTTGAGTTTAATTTCAAAGCTGAATAAAATGAATTTCCGTCCAATTAAACATGGCAGTGAACATTCTATCACAAAACTATATTAAAATAATAGCAAAGGTGTAAAAAAGTTTGAAACTACAAGGAGAATGAGAGAAAGATGGCAGCAAATAAGATGTCAAATTTATTGGAATACATACGAACAAATGAGTGATAGTAGACTTAGTAACAGAGCAATCAGAAGCCTATGCACTTTCAGAAAGGTCTACAAGAGCCCAATCTCTACTTTTGTACTATGCAGGTCAAGGAAGCCAGTAAAAACTGCACATTATAGCGAACGGGTAAGTAGGAGCAGAAGTAGAGCTGAAAATCAGAAAGAGTTTTTGAAAGCTATGTGAACTGTAGTTAAGCCCCCAGATTGCCTCTTAAAAATTCGCAACCAATATAGCCCTATCCATGGACTTAAATGGGTGAATGCCTTCAAAATTCTGGGGAAAAACTATTTACAACATAAACTTCTATAACCAAAATATGTAGGTGGTTAGGTGGACAAAAGGCAATCTGAGATGTGCAAAATATCCAAAAAAGTTATTTCGCCTGCATATTTCTGCCTGGAGTTGTATTATATCTTATGGTAATAATAAGTCATGAAATTGATTCATCTGGGATTAAAGAAAGCTAAAATCTAGTGCAAGATTGAGGTGAAGAGATGTGAAAGGTTGAGCTGTCTTAATCTTCACACATATGGATATGAGCCCATTGCAAAGAGCACCTATAGGAAATGTTATTTATAGTTAAGGTGTGGCCCAGCTGAGACAGGCATTCAAACCAAGGGACCCCAAGGATTGCAGCAAAGTAGCACCAGAATGCTACCAACTCTGAGAAGAAGCCAGCTTTGTAGTCTTCTGAAACTATGCAACAATTGTCATTGATTAAGCCAACCCATTATGAAGTATTTATCATAGAAGCCTGATAAATTAAAACAAGGGAACAGCCAGAATAAAGAGAAAGGGTTGTCCTAGGATGACAGCTAGGAAGGGGGCATAGAAAACATCCAAGAAATAACTGTAGTGGAAGGGCAGCAGTTGCTAGCAGACCTCCTTCCAGAAGAAAGACTCGTGGAATGGGTAAATTACCTATTGCATTTGACCATGTTCGAAAGAATTTTAAACTCTTGACCCTAAGTTTTAGGAAGTGGAGAGACAATCTATTTCTCAAATGACGTTGCTGAAATTGTGCTTTTGAAATTGTTTCACACTGCCTGCTGTGTCATCTCTCGAGACACTGGCATTCTCAGTAGTTTAAAAATAGATATTGCTATATATTATTTGTGACCTAAATGCCTAATTTGTCTATTTTTTCTGCTTTATCTGAATGTTGGAGAGTTCCTTAAATCATTAAATGTTTGCTGATCATCTCTATGCAATTCATTATAGTAGATATGAAAATAGATATTAAAAATAACGACAGGGCCCACCTCATGGAGGTTACACTCAATCAGGGGAAGTCATTAGACAAACAAGTTCATTTGTCATTATTTGATTAAGATTTGATATGTGTCATGAGGGCAAAGTAAGATTTGCAATTAGATTATATATCCAGGAGATCTGATTATGTTTGTTATCAGGGTAGATTTCTTTAAGGAAAGGAGTTTGAATGCAATACTTAAAGGTTAATAGGAATTCATCTCTTGAAGGTGCTGTGAAAACATTCAAGGCGAGGGAAACAGCATGTGTAAAGGTCCTGAAATGAGAAGAAACATAACAGTTTCAAAGATTCATTTCTTATTATTTCATCTTCAACATAAACTTGTATATGAAGAAATTTCAGTAGAATAATATGTATAATTAGCTTTTCTTTTTAAAAGGAAAGTGTCACTTCTTTGGATTAGATTTGAGTAAGATGTTGCTCAGAATATCCAATGAATTAGAGATAGTTTTGTACAAATTGGCTTGAGGGACTAAGAAAGATATTTTTATTAATAGATGTTGTCAATCTAAATAAATTAAAGCATTATGCCAATAATAATTTAATTCCCTGCTTCTTGAAATGTATCTTGGAAGGGCACAAGATGATGAAAATGAAGCAATGTTTGTTTTTGACCTAATGAGAGATGTGATCCAGCTGGGAGTTTGTTCTGCTCTGCTAGACAAAGTCGGAGATTTCATCTAAATCAGAGAAGAGGGCTGGTGTGGTGTGCATTTGAGACAAAAGTTGGGGATTTCATCCAGATCATTTTGCATGACGAGACGATGTTTTAGACCTAACTAGAAATCTGTTAATGCTCACAACAAACTGTGAGAAATGATAGTAATTAGAAACAGAGTTTCAAGACAGTTGTGTAGTGGTTTAGGGAAGATAGTAATAAAAGACAATAGACACTCATATTAATAGATCAGAGCCACTTTCAACTCGAGACAAAGCCCTAGACCATAAGTATATTCTGCCACAGTACTAGTGGGGACAAAATGAGACTTGAATTTTTTCTTTTAGGGTCTTGTATGTTTGAATAAGCTAAGCTTTAATTACTCTAATCAATTCAAAACCAACTGGGATAATTTGAAATTAACATTACATAATCCAAAGATACATTTATTCATTATTACATAGACTATTTATTGAGTGCTGGTGTGTGCTAGCCACTGTTTTAGGCACTGGAGATACATGGTAAACAAGATAGGTAAACACTGCTGCATTGGAGTTTATATTCAGTATGGAACTGAGATCATGAATAAATGTAAAGTATAGATTCATAATGCAATGGCGATAATGATATATATAGTGAAGAAAAATAAAATAGGATAAGAAGATAGGGAGTTGTTGGAACATTGTTTCCGAAAGGGTGGTTAGAAGGTGATATTTGAACCTAAATTTGTATGAGGTTTGGGACCTACCCATGAAAATCTCTGGGGGAAAAACAATCCACTTGGAGGAAGCATCAAAAGCAAAGGCCTTGGAACAGATTCATGATAAATAGCAAGGAGTCCCCTGTATTCTGATCATGGAACATAAGCAGAGGCTGATTTCAGAGAAATAACAAGAAGCCAAATCATAAAGGGCCAGTAAGGCAAAGGTGAGGGGTTTTAATTTTATTTTATAATGTGATGAAATGCTTCCAGATGATTTGAGGTAAAAGAATGAAATGTCCTGAGCCAAAAAGAAACAAAACTGTCCTGTGGATTTTACATGAATATGATCCTATACAAAGGGATCAGGTATGAGGTAATTATAGATGATAGTGGTTAGGTGACAAATGGTGTTGGCTTAGATTGGGGTATTATGTGTGGAGATATTTAAAAATGGTCAAAGTCAGGATACATTTTGAAGATTGAGTTGATGAGGTTTAGTATTAAACTACATGTGGGATATGAGATAAAGAAAAATCAAGAGGTTCCAAAGTTGATAACAGAGCAACAAGGGGAATGGGGCCCAAAATTCTGAGGGGAAAGTGAGAGAAAAGCAAGTTTTAGAGTAAAAATTCAAGCTCTATTTTTAAGTACATGATACTTAAGATGTCTTTTAAATATCTCAGTGGAGATGGTGAACAGGCAATTGGATATTCAAGTCTTGAAGATTGAGATATAATTTTTGGAATACCCTAAGATCGAGATGCACACTTCAGAATCATTACAATATATTTAAAGTCATGGGATTAAATGACATTACCAGGTGAGTGTAGACAAGATGAGAAGCTCCCAAGACTGAACCCAATGGAACTAAAATAATCAGAGATTAGAAAGAGAGACTATTCAAAATAGGAGATTGAGCAGAAGTAGTCTGTGAGATAAAAGAAGCTAATATCTTGGAGAAAAAGTCCCAATGCTGATGCTCTTGTTCCCTTAGAAACTGTGACTTGTCCTTCCACTAATCACTTAAGCTTTTTTGGAATTCTTATTAAGCTAAAACTCTATTCCTGTCTATATTTCTCAAATAATTTGCAGCTTTTTCACCTACAGCCAAGAGAGAAAATTGATACATTGGCTCTGAAAAAGGCTGAATACCTAAATCCTGTTTGACACCTGCAATAAGTCTCTGATGGTTTCTAATATTACTCGCCAAAACAATTCCCAATTCCTATTTTGCATGTGCTTCATAAAACTCTGCATCATCTTCTGTCATCTCTAGACCAGCTGTTCTGATTGTGAAACTTCAAATGGTTTCTTTAATCACCAGCTTTCTATGGCCATGCTTTAAGTTCTGAAAACAACCTGGGATAAATTTAGAAATCAAGAACAAAGCACATATGAGACTTTAGATTACCAGCTTGTGCCTTTTAATGGCATCTGTCATCATGCCTTTGAAAAGCTATTTATCACCACTAATTCCCTACTGTATTGTTTTGAAATGGTGGCCTCTTTATCTTCTTCACCCAAACACTTCATATAAGCAAGATCAATTAAAATGAAAATAGGAGTATCATGATTGATAAAGAACTCCTTCCTGTGTGCTTTAGAGAAACTTCAAGTGTATCTGGCACCAGACATTCAGATAAAATTAAATACAGGATTTTCACCAATATGTTAAAATATGCATTTCTGTTTTTTCCATTATTACCAAATCATATGGCATCTTTAGACATTCCCCAGTCTCATATGAGAACGGAGAAGCATTTGATGCAGTCAAGTAGAGCAAGGGTAAGAAGTGGGAAAGTCCTTATTAATGGTTTGCTCTGTGACATTGGGCATGTCTATCAGCCCATATGGGCTACAATTACTTTATTTGAGAAACTTAAATTTTCACTTAAATAAACTTAATTTCCCTTTGGGGTCTAATAATTTACACTTCTGTTGTTGTTGTTGCAGGGGCAGGCACTGGGAATTGAACCCGGGTCTCCAGCATGGCAGGCAAGAGCTCTGCCACTAAGCCACTGTAGCCTGCCCAATTTATGCATTTTTGAGTGATAAGGTAAATCTTCCAGGTTTAGTTTTCTCAACAAAATAGTAGCATGATCACTAAGGAAAAGAGCAGATTAGATCTTTAGCTTTACTGGTTCAATACCATCCATTACCAAAATTCATTTTGCCTTCTTCAAGTGCTTATCAAATTAATAACACACAATTCAAGACACTTTAAATGTGGAGCAAGTTGCTATCTGGTATGTCATTGGAACATAGCTTCAGGCACAACAGAAACTTTCATCAAATGACTACTTTATTACTTAATTTCACAAAGGGTCCAAAAGAGTAGAGGAAGAAATCCCATCATGGCCTGTCCCCTGAAAAAGCCACCTGATCAGGTAGTGTCAGTGGATGGATGCTCCATACATCCCATTTTACCTAAGAGAGGAGAGACAAATCTCTGTTGCCCAAGGGTGGTAAACAACCTCAGGGGGAGGGAGCCCTGCCACTGAGAGTTCCTGCTCTGAAAAGCGACTGGAGCTGATTGTTCAGGGTTTTGGATCAAAGGTTTGGTCAAGCCATTCCATTAGACCTAACATCTTCCTGGGGCTGTGGATGGAAACATATGAACACATCTGTACACAATAGAAAATAGTGGGGAAAAGGGGAGGCGAGTAAGTAAGGGCTGGGAGATAGTTACGAGGTGTGTAGGAGACTTCCCCAGCATTAAACTTGTAGTAATTTTTAGAGTTGACCATAGAATTTTGCACTACAAGAAAAATAAATCATTGTTTATACACATCTCAGGAACATAGCTAGGGTAAGATTTTCATTACAATAAATTTCAAATTTGGGGTATTTCTTTCCTCTTATATCCATTCATAGTAAACGTTTTTCTCTCCTCTTCCTTGCATCATCTCACTAGCGTCCTTCTCCAAGGAGTGTCAAAGTTTGTTCGGCAGCAGAAGATTATAAAACAAACTAATCTTACGAGCATGATGATGTCACTGGGCTCAAGTTCTTGCTTGTCTGGGTACAGTTAGACTTTCTGTCAAGACCCTGCATCACTGTCTCGACACAATCACAAATACAGGTTCTTTGTCTGAAATGAAAAAGGCAACTGGGATATATTACATGCTCAGATGCCCTTCTATTACTAGCATTTCCCTTTATTTTTCAGTCTGCAGAAACTTTACAAACTACATGAAATGAAACTATGAATAAATCCCATACCTGCTCAAAGAAAGATAATTCAGGACATTTTTATTTTGCAGACAATTTCCCAGCCACAGAAAATTAATATTTAATTTCAGAGGGAAATGTTTAGTGTAAGATGGTGTAGTAATGCCAGTGTATGTCAATTTGCTATTATAGTGTTTTATATGATTTTCATATCTCCTGTTTTCTGAGTCATGGTGATTGATGTGTCAAAAGGACAAATGAAGGTACTGAATTCACCCTTTCAGGCAGTTAAACTGGCATCTTCCAGCAATGAGATGACAGTCAGTTCTGCGACAGTGAGCCCCAGCAGAGAACTGAGTTACTTACACAATTTTTTTAAAGCAAGAAGTGAACAGTTCTTCAAGGAAAGAATAAATCATCTGTTAGTCATAGTGACATTCATGTGCAGTTTAAAATGTACTTTCTAAAGCCTCAACTTAGCCCAGCTGAACTGCAGAGAACTCATGTAAGCAGGCATGAATACTACATGTATTCTTATGAATATCCAATGAAATTGATAAGAAAATATCAACAAATTATCTCGATGATCACTTCAAGTTCACGCTTCCTTTTATCTGATTATGCTTTGTTAAAAAGAGGTTATATATGGGGTGGGTCCCGGTGGCTCAGCAGGCAGAGTTCTTGCCTGCCTTGCTGGAGACCTGGGTTCAATTGTTGGTGCCTGCCCATGTGAAAAAAAAAAAAAAAGAGGTTTATATATATATAATTTATATATATATATTAATCAAGAAGACTTTACCCTTCATTATGCTTGCAAGGAATATGAAAAATACCCCTATTAAATTAGTTTCCAAATTGCAGACATATATAGGCAGTGACATTAAAGTATCATTTTTATTGCTTTCCTCAATTTACAGTTGCCAGGTTTAAGATTATTCCTATGCTAACTTCAGATTTCAGCTGTCAGTTTTTCATAACCTGTCTTCTCTGTACTCATTATTTCCATCTGTTATGGCAGAGTGCCAATTTTTTTTCTATAGCTTATTAGAATTTAGCAACCTAAAGTACAGATGAAGGTAAACAAGGAAATATTGAAAATGAGAATTCATGTTACTTTCAGATTTTAAGAAAAATATACATATGAATTATAAAAGCAAATATAAGTGCCTACATATCTTATTTGAGGTAATAAAAATTGCTACACAGATTACAGATGCCCCTGACATTAATTCATTAGGTCACATGAATCTTGAAATAATTTGAAATAGGTTTTATTTCAATAATTTGAAGTGCACAGCATGATAGTGAAATTTGCTATCCCTTTACTGCTGAGGTGTGTGTTCTATGATTGACTGTTTTGGAATTTTTTATGTGTATTTATAGTCTATTGATACCTACACAAATATTGCAATATCTTAAATAAAATTTAAACAGAATAAAATTTCTGTTACTTAAAATATATACTTTAGGGTGGTGCGACAGTGGCTCAGTGGCAGAATTCTTGCCTGCCATGCGAGAGACCCAGGTTCGATTCCCCATGCCTGCACATGCAAAAAAAAAGTACTATAATAATGAAATAATTATTACATAATTGAAGTATCATATCCTATTACCATATGGTTTGGGTACTTTAATTATTGAAAATACAATTGGTAAATATTTGCATGCCTCAATTCACAAATGTATTATACAGGTATCTACATACCTTAAAAAACAATTTGTAAGTTGTCTTGGTCTGTCAATTGCTATACTACCCAGAATTGTTTTTTAAACATTCATCCTGAACCAAGTCTAAAAGAAATACTTTAATTATTGAATAAAGAATTCATTTACTTAAACTAATTATCTGACTGGATATCCTAGGGTCTAATAATTTTGTGTATAGGGTCTTCTTTTAAAATTTCTTAAAAGTTTGGTCTTTTCAACCTAACAAATACTAATCTGTAAATCCAAGGGAATTGTTCTGTAGCTCAAATGGTTCTGTAGCTCAAAGTGTTCACTACTAAATTGTTTCTTCTAACTTATGAAATATATTAAATTTATCTAAATTAAAATAATCATTTCAACAGCCATAAAAAGCAATCTCTTATAAAATGAGATGTTAGTTCAGGGTTTCACTTTTGACATGTTCATTACCTTAGAGTAGCCTCAAACGTGCTGCTGTGGTAGTCTTTGCTATATATGCTTAGCTGCCTGCTTATCATCTTTCTACTATACTTTGGGCGGGGGACACAGATCCCCAGAGCTTGATAAGTTTATATTCTCACCAACAGTTATCTCTTTAGATGCTGCTAAATATAGACCTTCTCATTCCTTAATCTCAGCACCAAACCTCAGATCAAATATGTTTTGGACTTTGCCACAATCCCATATTCACCAGCATGCTTATCTTCATGTTACCAAAACTTTAGAATCAAAGAGCATAATATTTTTATAAATGAAAGCATATTTAATAGTAGGATTACCTTCAAACAGCCAAAACATAGAGGGGTTAAATAACAGTTAA
Organism: Myrmecophaga tridactyla; assembly: GCA_004026745.1. Classification (NCBI taxonomy): domain Eukaryota; kingdom Metazoa; phylum Chordata; class Mammalia; order Pilosa; family Myrmecophagidae; genus Myrmecophaga; species Myrmecophaga tridactyla. The sequence goes on from PVIY010052224.1 coordinate 11,212, forward strand.
TATGAAAATTATGTTCCAACTTCCTAATTGGGTAATGTTTAGTTATCAAAAACAAAAATACCTACTCAATTCTAACAATTATCTTTCTTTACATAATTTCAATTAGACCCACAGTGAATTATCATATACTTGATAGACTTTCTATAAGAGAAATTTTTTAAACTTAACTTCATTATAGATTTTTAATGAATCATCAACTTGGTTTATATGTCTGCAGTTATAGTGGACAGAAATACAGTGCAGGCTTACTTCAGAGATATTGGCCGTTCTGTTCAACACTCCCAGAATAAAGTGAATATTGCAGTAAAGCAAGTCAGGCACGTTTTTTTAGTTTCACAGGGCATAGAAGTTATGTTTGTGCTGCACTACAGTCTGAGTGTGCAATAGCATCATTCCAAAAGAATGCACATATCTTAATTAAAATACTTTATTGCTGAAAACCGGCAACTCATTTGGGCCTTCAGTGAGTTGCAATCCTTTTTGTGTGTGGGAAGTCTTGCCTTGATGTTGATGTCTGTTGACTGATCAGGATGGTGGTTGCTGAAGTTTGGAGTGGCTGTGGCAATTTCTTAAACAGCAGTGAAATTTGCCACATTAATTGACTTTTCCTTTCATGAAATATTTCTCTGTAGTATGTGATTTTGTTTGATAGCATTTTCCCCACAATACGACTACTTTCAAAATTGGAGGCACTCCTCTCAAACCCTGCTGCTGCTTTATCAACTAAATATATGTAATATTCTAAATCTACTGTTGTCATTTCAACATGTTCACAGTACCTTCATTAGGAGTAGATTCCATCTCAATAAACCATTTTCTTTGCTCATCCATTTAAGTTTCAGCAAAAGATTGCAGCAATTCAGTCACAATTTCAGGCTCTACCTCTAATTCTAGTTTTCTTGCTATAACCACTATATCTGCAGTTATTTTCTTCATTGAAATTTTAAACTCCTCAGTGTCACCCTTGATGGTTGGAATCTTCTTCCAAACACCATTACGGTTGATATTTTGACTTCATCCCTTGAATCATGAACCGCAAATGGCATTCTTAATGGCATGCAGATTGCTCAACTTCCAAGAAAGTTTTTCAATTTACTTTGCCCAGGCCCATCAGAGGAGTCATGATCTATGGCAGCTATGGTCTTACAAAATGCATTTCTTAAATAATAAGACTTGAAAGTAAAAATTCCTCCATCATCCACAGGCTACAAAATGGATGTTGGTTAACAACTATGAAAACAACATAATCTCATTGTACATCTCCACAGAACTCTTAGATGACCAAGTTCATTGTCGATGAGCTGTCCTATTTTGAAAGGATCTTTTTTTCTGAGCAGTCTAACAGTGGGCTTACAATATACAGTAAACCATGTTGTAGACAGATGTGCTATTATCCAGGCTTTATTGTTCCATTTATAGGGCACAGGCAGAGTAGATTTAGCATAATTCTTAAGGCCCATAGGATTTTCAGAATGGCAAAGTTGCATTAGCTTCAATTTAGTCACCAACGCATTAGCTTCCAAAAAAGAATCAGCCTGTCCTTTGAAGCTTTGAAGCCAAGCATTGACTTCTCCTCTCTATCAAAGTCCTAGAGGGCATCTTCCAATAGAAGGCTGTTTGGTCTACATTGAACTCTGTCATTTAGTGTAGCCACCTGCATCACTTAGCTTAACTAGGTCTTCTCTGTAACTTGCCTCACCTTCTATATCAGCTCTTGCTGCTTCACTTTGCACTTTTATGTTATGGAGTGGCTTCTTTCTGTCAATTTCATGAAGTTGCTCTGTTAGCTTCAAACTTTTCTTCTACAAACTTTCTCACATCTCTCAGCCTTCATTGAATTGAAGAGAGTTAGGGCCTTGCTCTGGATTAGGCTTTGGCTTAAGGAAATGTTGTGTTTGGTTTGATCTCCTCCAGACCACTATACTTTCTTCGTATCAGTAATAAGCCTGTTTTGCTTTCTTATCATTTGTGTGTTCACTGGAGTAGCACTTTTAATTTCCTTCAAGAGCTTTTCCTTTGCCTTCACAACTTGGCCAATTGTTCAGCACAAGAGGCCTAACTTTCAGCCTATCTCAACTTTCAACCTGCCTCTCTCACTAAGCTGAATCATTTCTAGATTTTTATTTAAAGTGAGCAGTGTACAATTATTCCTTTCTCTTGAAAACCTAGAGGCCATTGCAAGGGTGTTCATTGACCTAATTTCAATATTGTTGTGTCTCAGAGAATAGGAAGGCAGAGGAGAAGGAAAGAGATGGGGAATGGCCAGTCAGTGGAGCAATCTGAACACACATTATATTTATCAATTAGGTTCACTGTCTTATATGGGTGTTGTTTGTTGTGCCCCAAAACAATCACACTAGTAACATCAAAGATCAGTGATCACAGATCAGCAAAACAGATATAATAATAAATGTTTTTAAAATTGTGAGAAATACCAAAATTTGTGTTTTAGGTTTCTAAGGCTGCTGGAATGCAATAAACCAGAAATGGACCAGCTTTTATAAATGGGATTTATTTAGTTATGAATTTACAGTTCCTCAGAGGAAAGGCAGGTAGCTTTCATCTGGATTTCTCTGTCATATGGGAAGGTACATGGTGACATTTGCTGGCCTTCCCTCCCAGCTTCTGGGTTCAAAAGGCTTTCCCCAGAGCATTTCTTCTCCATATCTCCAAACATCTGGGCCTTCGTTGACTCTGAGAGCTAAGCTGATACGTACTGAGCTATTTCTATCTCTTCTGATTCCTCCTTTTAAGTCTCCAGCTAAATAAATTAAACATCACTCATTCTGGAAGGTCCCCTTAGCCAATGGCAGAGGTAACCAGCCATAGATGTAATTCACATGCTGATGATTTAAGTCCACAAGAACAGAACAAGTGGGCACCATCACCTGGTCAAGTTGACAACTAAACCTAACTACTATAATGTGTCACAGAGACATGATCTATGTACATGCTGTTGGAAAATGGCACCAACAGACTTGCTTAACACAGAGTTGCAACAGACCTTCAATTTGTAAAAACAATATCTGTGAAGCACAAAAAAGTGGAGTGCAATAAAATGAGGTATGCTTGTGCTCAAAAAAACTGTTAGGCACTCATTACCATTCATGGCCCATTGACTCAGGCTGATCATCATTAGATAAATTAAGTTCCCAATTGCCATTAGCTAGAGTTAAATTAAACCTCAAAAATCATTTTATTTTCCACATAATTTGATTCAAAAGGGTAATCTTAATTAGAGCATCATAATGATTCTTAAGAAGATTCCAATTAATTTACCATGTGAGCTAGAAGGCAGAAATTGAAGCCCTAAAATGAAGGGGAAAAAAAGGTTATTTAGAATTAATATTGGAAAAATTGTCATAGTGAAAGCAATTTCACTTGTAAATGTTTTCACCAGAAAGTAGTGGAAAACACCAAGCAATGTGTTAATGTTCCTCCTATGGAACACATTTTCAATAGTCAGAAATATTAATACTATAACCTTAAATTTAGTATTTATTTTTAACAAATTTATTAGATTTGTTAGTGTTAAAACAACTCTTGTGAAATGCTTATTTAAAACAAAACAAAAGCAAACTCTTAGTCTTTTTCTCTTAGTGGCCTGTCCTGCACTGCAAAGGCAAACACATTTAACTGTTCAACTACTTGTTTGGTAACTATTACCTCATGCCTACCTGCGACAGTTCTCCTATTCCCTGGCCCCAATTCTTCTTGTTTCTTGGTTTATTCTCTTGTAATAGTAGAAAGCATTCTCAGTACCTTCCTGAAAAAGCCATGCAGAAGAGTCAAATTTTTGATACTCTACAAGTCTAAGGATATTTTTATTTTGCTCTGATATATGTTTGATAACTTGATTAGATAAAGAGATATCTATTTGATAATTTAACCTTATAAAGAATTTTAGGTTGTAAATAAATTTTTCCTTAAAATTTGGAAAATGTGCCATATTTTCCTTTCTTCTATTGTTGTCTTTAAGAATTTGATCTCATTCTGATTTGCCATCCTTTGTATTTTACTTATTTTTTCTTTTGTATATCTTAGGACCTTCTTCTTAATTTCTATGTTCCAAATTTTCATAA
>PVIY010052225.1:0-15306 GCA_004026745.1 Myrmecophaga tridactyla
TTTCTTGCACGGGCAGGCACCGGGAATCGAACCCAGGTCTCCGGCATGGCACTGCGAGAACTCTGCCTGCTGAGCCACCATGGCCCGCCCTGCCACTCACTGGCTTTTAAACACAGACAACTTACTTCCCCTCTGTTGTGTCTGTAACATGAAAGTTCTTGTACCTCTACCTGGCCTGGGAGTGGTGGCAACTAAATGCATTTTGCAAGTGAAAATTACTTTCGAAACTTTAGAGTGCTATGTCCCATATGATATTATTTTGAACAATGACATGAATCAGACCCTAAGCTACTACTGTACTTCAGGCTATGCCGTTTCTTTTTTTTTTTTTTTTTTACAGTGATTTCCCTCAGAACTTCTGAAGATTCATCATTCGAGAAAAAGAAAAAGTCCTGGGCAGTTTTTGAAGGTAAAGCTTGCATATTTATTGGTTATAAGATACAGCCTCACTCTAAGATGGTAGAAAAGGAATAGAAGAGAAAGAAAATACCCTAACTTCATAGTTTTGTCACAACATCAAGTTGTTTTCTTAGCCTAACGTCACGCAAGGGTAAAATGGAAATTCTTGGAAGTCTAATAAGAATTGGCATACGTTTGTTTGCTCCAGAATTCCTACTCTTTGGTGATATTAAGGAAGCACCTCTGAGTGATATAAAAATTAAAATGTCTGCTGTGACTGCATTTTGTGTCAGGTGTCAGCTTTCTTAAAGACTTTGGGGTTCTAGAATCAGTTTGAACCTGAAACAAACGATTCTCAACCCTGGTTGCGTGTTAGGTTCACTTAGGGGCATTTCAAGTACTGATGCTTGATGACTATCTCTGTGGGTACTGATCTGGTTGCTGTGTGGTAAAAGCGCCCCCAGCCTGTAGTCTGGGCTGAGAATACTATCTGAGAGTTGTGGTTACCAAAGTGTAGTCCCACGCCAGCAGCATCCGTGTCTCCTGGAAGCTGTTACACTTGCTCAGTGCTGGGCCCTACCCTACCTTACGGAATTCCTATACCCTGGGAGGGGACCTGTCTACCCTCCAGGTGGTTTGGATCCATGCTCAGGCTTGAGCCTTAGAATAATTCTACTCAAGCTTGGGCAATTTTGCTCCTCTAGGGGACAGGTGCCTGTATCTGGAGATATTTTCAGGTGGCACAATTGGGGAGGTTGGCTCCTAGCATCTTTTGGGCAGCAGCCAAGAGTGCTGCTAAACATCCTAAATATACAGGAAGGTCCCCACAACAAAGGATGATCCCTTCCACAGTTTCAGTGAGGCTGAGGTGGAGAAACCATGCCTTAGAGTAATGAAAGTTCACAGAATCGGGGTCACAAAATACTTGAGGATTCTGAGCATAAGCAATGAAAGGATGGACTCCTTTGTGCATCCTCAGGCAGGACCTCAGATCAGCGGAAACTGGTTCAGGTTAAGAGGCGATCAGAATTACATTTCATGAAGAAATGGCCTGTTCTGATGATCATTGACCTTTCCAAAATGATCTCAGGACATGGTGTGCCTTGGAGCTTTGCCATATTCTCTTGTTATCCCAAACAGGTATGGAGGAAGGAGTGCTAAAGGAAGAGCACTGGGATTCAAATCCAAATCTTGCACTCATGAGGTATTGCGCTGTGGTGCAGCGAAAGGAGAGCTGATCTCAGAGGGAAAATGCTTTGACTCAAATCCAGCTCTTCCAATACAGCAGGGGACGGAGGCATTTCCTTCCTGAGAAAAATGTTAACTATCATCGTGAATGTAGTTTGCAAACCAGAAGTTGCCACACACATAGGCCATTATGATTTATTGTTGAGTTTTGTAGTTATAAATATTTAGTTTCTCTGATTCTGCTTTCCTCCCACAAAGATCCTTTGTTTTCCCAGATGTTTCTTCTTCACATCTTGTAATTGCCGTTTTCTTAGGTTGATGATCTTCTCGCAAAATAATCCCCAATTCCCTCCCCTTTACCTAATTCTTTATCCAAAAGATGAAAGCGGATTTAATCCTTCTAGAAGGAAGCAGTAGAAAAAGCAAGGTTTACTCTTCTTATTGCTGTTGGGTAAAACTGAGGCAGCCCAATTGGTTTATGCCATGTTTCTGGAGCCGGTTTATGGGCCAGGCCCCATGGATGGGTCAGGGTGCAGAGATGGTCCATGGGCCGCATTAAGGCCGGGGGGTAGGGGGCAGCTCTGGCAGGTGAGCCCCATGTGTCACCAGCTGCAAGAGTCTCCTGGGGAGTGCCAGCAACCCAGACTCGGGGCTCCAGCCCTGAGATTCGGATGCACCGAGTTTAGGAAGGGAGCAGAGAATTTGCATTTTATCAGGACACACACAGGACAGCTCTGAAGCCCATGGTCTAAAGGTCATTATTTAAAAAAAAATGGCAGAACAAAAAACAAGCCTTCCCGTGTTCGGAAGGATTGCAGCATTTAGTCTCCGCATCTCGTGCCTTGTGACCAGCATCTTTAAAATGCTTTGTGAAATTAGCACTTCTTTGACTCAGGCGTGGCTATAACTGAGAGAGCGTTTCGGGGTTGTTCCTGACCTAACTATGTGAAATCTGGAGCCCATCGTACACCCCGCTTCTCGACAGACAGAATCGGGTCCTTTGAGAAAAGCCAAGTCAAATTCTCACCGCGTGGGCTTGCAGCTGTGGCCACGTGTTCTTTTCCTGCTGTTGCAGCAGTGGCCGCGGCCGTGTGCTGTGCATTTCTCATCAGGCCCCGGCTCCGGGCCAGGTCTGCAGTGCTGTTGAGATTCTCTGGCGCTTGATCCTGCGCCTTTTTGCCCTTTTGTTCCTGGATGGAGAGCTGCAGCGGGGCTGCGGGCGGATATTCATCCTTCCCGGGCTCCGCTCAGCTGGCCAGGTGCCCGCTGCACGGAAGATGCCTTGTCGGGCCTCTGGGTGAGATGTTTGACTAAGCGAAAATCCCTCCGGGCTACTGCTCAGGTATTTCTCCCAGAGCAAGATGTTAGCACCGGCCAGAGTAAAAGAAAAAAATAAAAAGCGCGGACATGCACGCGGTATTAGCCGCTCGGGAGTTTTCATTTCCTTTGGGAATCTGGAGGACTGACCTGCCTCCAAAGAGGTGTCTTTGCCCCACCTGTCTGGTTGAGTCCCGTGTTTTGATCCCAGGGGTCAGGGGAGAGTTGGGTTCGTTGATTGTGCAAAAGCACGCCGGGGTCACCAAGGTTTAGGACCGTGCTGATTTCTCTATCCACTGGGGATCAAGGTTGCTAGGCAACAGGTGCCGGCTGCCTTTTGTTGAGGCCGCTCTGCCTCGCCTCGCCTCGTCGGGGTTCAGCTGTCGGGGAAGCTGGGAGCTGGCACACGGACCCTTTGTGCACCCCTGGCTCGGCCTTCCCGCTGCGTGTGCATCCGCTGCAGCCCGCCAGCTCTGCCATCTGCTTCAGGGAGGCCTGGGCTGGGGGTAGGTTTGGACCGGAGGGCACTTTCTGTATGGTGGTTTGCATTTGAGTCTACAAATGGCATTTGTGCTTTTCAAAGTCAAACGGCAAATGACAAACTGAACTTGAATTAGGCCAATGTAATGTGAAGCTAGCTTGCTGTGCGTGTGCAGGTATATGCAGGTGGTATTTTAAAAGCTAATTCCAGATTTGGTTAAGGACAGATGCTTTGTTAAAACGTGGATTTGGAGGATTGCATTCGGCCCACGGACAAGTATTGTTTGGCCTGGCCTGAGTTTTAAAGCCTTGGAGCCAACATTTAGCAGAGGTTTTTGTATCATAGTTAAAGGAAAAAACCTGAAAACAGCACCCTGGAGTTTCCAGCACTGGCACCTTTTCGAGGAGCTTGCAGGGCATCAGGATGGCCCTGGAGCTATGTAAGTTTATTATCCAAGTTTACACAGCTGGGGTTTCACCTTAGTTTGCAGAAAAAGCCAAGAGAGGTGGTTTGAGCCAATGCAGCAGGACAGTTGTCTTTAAGCAGCAAAGAAATGCTTGGAACAGAAGGGGAAAAAAAAAAGAACTTTCCAGGGAGACTCAGGAGTTCTTTCCAAGTTTTTCTCCGTCTGCAGGGTGATGCTTTTTAAGGTTCCTTCAGCTTCAAGAACACAACAGGGAGCACCCATGGTCTATGTCAGTTTACCCACTAGCGGGCAGCTGGAAGGTTCCTGGGCTTGGCAAGACAGCTGAGCCTTCCTGACTGCCCAGATGTTTTATGACTCTGTTGCCGGGGCTGCCTGTGGAGAGCCTCTTTCTGCCACGTTGATGAGGCAGCCATCTGAAACGCTGGGGTGGGCCTTTGAAAGCCCCTCGCCTCCTGCCCAGGCAAAGCAGCCCACAGAGGTCTACGAAAGGCTTCTGGTGAAGCCAAATTTACATTGCATTTTTGGGTCCAGACACTTTCCTAAGTGCAAGCTGGGGTGTGTCGCAGGGACCTGCATCTCCAGCCTTTCATTGTCTGTCTGCTTGATAGTGGATTTTTTTTTAAACCATCCTCTAATGCCAGAAAATGGCTCCACAATCCCATACCCAGGGTCCAATAAATGCATAAATGTGGGGTGGAGTCTCTATTCTCCGTGTTCCGGTAGTCCTCCAGCCCGTCCTGAATTCCACTCTGTGCATTCTGATCTGTCGCCCCCCCTGCCCCCCGGATTTCTTGGGAAATGTCCCATTGTCTCCAGATCCAAGAATCCCACTGCTGAGTTTCATGTTGTTTCTATGGGGACCCTGGCTTTGATCCTAATTCTTTGTCCACCAATGGGATTCTCCACCATATTCATCTACAAAGCCCACATCAGAGCCTGTGGTGTTTGTATAGAATGACAGTTTTGATTTAAGCTGTAAGAGAGAATTTTCTCTGTTGCCATCCCAACATCTTCACACCCCTCAACTTCTCTACCTCTTTTATTTGGCTTCTGCCCCCAACTTCCCTCTGCAAAGGTTTTCCCACAGGACTTTCTGGATGCTTCCTAGGGGGAAAACCCAATGGGCATTCTCCAACCGCACTTGTATTGTGTTATAAAGGAATTCTCTCTTACAGGCTTTATTCTCTGGGCTTGTATGAACTCTCACTCCAATCCTCTTATGCTCCTCTGGCTTGCTCCCTTCCCCTTGTGGGAAACTCTTCCTCTCTTCTACCACCTTGCCTTCTGGCTCCCTTAAATATCAATGCCGGTGCTCCTTCAACCATGTCCTGCTCTTTTTCCTACTTATTTTATTTGTAGTCTAGGCTTCCCACTCTGGCTAGCTTAGGCTAAGAAATGCTGACTAACCCTAAGGACAGAGGTGGATGATGCAGGAGGCCAAGGAAGGAAGAGCCAGGAGGAACTTCCCAATGGCTGATTTTGCTTTATTCATCCTTCTTCTCTCCCATTGTCTATAAGCTTGACCTGCTTCTGCAGAGGCACCGTGGAAAGCAGCCTCCCACAGCCCCTAGTCTGCCTTGTGTTTTCAGCGCAAGCACTTAAGTAACTGCCTCGCCAGGTCTTAAGAGCTTTAAAAAGGTGCATTCCCATTGACTCATTATTTCCTCTTCTAGGAACTTCATCTCAAGAACAGAGTGTGAGAGCTGCACTAAGCCTTCAGGTTATGAAAGGCCATCAAAGGATATGGTTATGAGAACCAATTAGGAGCACATTGAATAGCCAACAATAAGATATCATCAAATCAATTAAGATATATTATTTTGATAAACTCTTATCGCATATTTCAAAACAACTCAGAATCCTTTTTTCAAGAGAGCTTAAAGAGAAGATGAGATTAAACAAAAAAATCAAGATTTGAAATTGTGTGATTCCAATTTCATAATACATATTACACTGAACAATGACAGTGGTTATCTCTGAATGATGGAATGGACAGTGATTTTTTTCCCAGATTCATTTTTTTTTAATTTTCTGAATTATTCCAAACATGACTCAACATAGAAATTCTCTCCTTGGAAGCCCCTGTTGACTTCTCCAAGCTGGGTTGGGACCCTTCTCAGTGGTCCCTGGAACTGGGCACACAATACTGTAGCTGCAGTTCCCACTCAGTTCTCTAAGTACTCCAGGAATACTCTTAGTGCTCTAACTTGAAGGGAAGACATTCGTACATTCATCTTTATATGTCTTATACCTAGTGGAGCACTGCCCATGGCTGGTAATAAAAGTCTGTTGACCAAAGAAACTTATGTCAGCAGAGGGAACATTTTTTGCTAAGTGCACACATTTGCTAGATTCAAACATCTGCTGCTTTTCGTTGCATAGAGGGTTAAAAGTGCTTTTGCCTTCACTCTGCCCTCTCTGGCAGTTTTGGCATTTTATTGATCAGAGCAGTGATAATGTTGATTCTTAGAGTTTAAGAAATGTAGGTATAGGAACATGGTTTAGTTATTGGGACTTGAAGAAGCACTTTTTATTTCGAGATCATTGTAGTGTCACATACAGTTCTAAGAAATAATCCAGAGAGATCCTGTGTAACTTTACCCAGGTCTGCCCAGTGGTAACCAATTTCGTAAAACAATAACACAATGACACAACCAGAATGTTGGCACTGAGGCAGTTGGGATGCAGGGCTTTCCACCGCCACGCCTGTTTCTCAGGTGGCCCTTTTATGGCCACACCCACTTCCCTCCCACCCCAGCCTTCCTAAACTCCCAAAAACCACTATCTTCTCTCCATTTCTATAATTCTGTCATTTCAAGAATGTTGTATAAATGGAAGCATAACAGTGTGTAATCTTTTGGGATTGTTTTTTTTTCTTCTCGGCATAATTCTCTGGAGATTCATCCAAGTTGTTGCATGTGTCAGTAGTTCCTTCCTTTCAACTGCTGAGTAGTATCCTAGGTATGGACGTGCCACAGTTCAACCATTTAGTTGTTGAAGGACATCTGGGTTGTTTCCAGTTTGGGCTGCTATGAGCATTTGTACACAGATTTTTACATGACCTCAGGTCTTCCTCTCTTTGGAATAAATGCCCAGAAGGGCGATCGTTGGAAAGTGCGTGTGTACTTTCTAACAAACTGCCAAACTGTTCTTCCGGAGTGGCTGTACCATGTTCCATTCCCACCAGCAGTGGCTGAGAGATCTGTTTTCCCTGCATCTTCACCAGCATTTGGTATCCTCATTGTTTGTTATTTCAGCCATTCTGAACGGTGTATGGTTGTGCCTCATTATGGATGAATTTACATTTTGCTGATGGCAATGATGTTGAACCTCTTTGAATGTGCTGATTTGCCAACTTTCTGTCCTCTTCGGTGAAGTGTCTATTCATGTCTTTTGTCCATTTTCTAATCAGACTGTTTATTTATTTTTGAGTTTTGAGAGTTCTTTACGTATCCTAGATACTAGTGGGCTGCACTGAGATCTATAAACCACAGATATGTGGTTTATAAGTATTCCCCCCCCATCTGTAGCTTGTCTTTTCACCTATGCTTTTGCAGAACAAAAGTTTTTAATTTTGTTGAAATCTAATTGAGCAAATTTCCTTTTTATGGATGTGCTTTTCGTGTCAAGTCTAAGAAATCCAGGCTTTGCTTTTGCTCTCCAAGATTTTCTTTCATGGTTTTTCCCTAAAAGTTTTCCAGTTTTCTATCTAAATGTGAGGTTCATTTTGCATTAATGTTTGTATAAGGAGTGAGGTTGAGTTCCTACTTTCACCTGCGTGTGTCCAGCTGCTCTAGCACCATCTGTTGATGAAGCTACCCTTGCTCCATTGAGTCGCCTTTGCACCTGTGTCAAAAACCCATTGAGCAGATTTGCGTGAGCCCACTTCTGGGTTCACTCTCCAGAGCCGTATGTGTCTGTTTCTCTGCTGCAGCTGCACAGTCTTGACCTTTGGGACTCCCAGCGTTCCATTGTCTTCAGTGCACTTGGTCATCTCCTCTGACCCAACCCACCATCCTCACCCACCATGATGGTGACCCATGTCCTTGCTTTTCAGACCTCTATGTGTACGCCGTCCTCGTGTGCTGCGTGGGTATCCTCAGCGTCCTGCTGTTCACCCTGACCATCATCTGGCAGTCCGTGCTCAACAAGAGGAGATCCAGAGGTAAGAAAGCTGACCAGCTCATGCAGGACAAGGACAGCATCTGAAGGCTCCCAATTCTCGACCACACCTGACCACACAGAAGCAGGAAATGCCTGGGTGAAAAATGGGTCATGGTTCAGGAATTAAATAATCTCCGTCACTGGTGGGCAAGGAGGAGTGTAGATGCAAGAGGGTATTTTCCCCCTAGACTCTGCTAAAATAAGATGTGATTGAGTGCTGTCATCCGCCTTTCTCAGGTTCCTTCCTTCCTTGGTTTCTGAGACTCCTTACCACTCTCATTCTCCCACAAGAGGCTGCAGGGTTCTCTTGAACTTGGATTGGCATCCTGACTCTGCCTCTTAGGATTGAGTTTTTGGACAAGTTCTTTAACTTTGCTGAACTTCAGATGCCTCGTTTGTGAGGTGGGGTCAGCACTACTTACCTCACGTTGAAGGTGGTTGTGGGAATTCATGATCTGATTACACCTGGCCGGCAGGTGGGTCTTGGAAAGTTCTGTCCAGAGAAGTTCTGTCCAGTCCCTCCAGTTGTTCCCTCTGGTCTCCTTTGCTTACCAGTGTCCCTGTGTGCCTGGGCTCTGTCCTTAGCCTCTTCTCCCATGACACTTTCTTTCTTGGAGATTACAGTTCTCATGACTTCAGCTTTGTTTTTCCAAATGATGCCCACTTTCTCTCTCTAGTCCTGCTTTGGCCAAGCCTCCAGTTCACACTTCCGTCAACTCCTGTACATCTTCTCTGACTTACCCAGCTGCATCTCTCCTTCAGAATTTCCAAAACAGATGGGGACAACATCCCTCCCAGAGAGTCGGAGCTCAGCTCTGGAATATTCTAACTTGGGTACAAATTAGAGCTCTTCACTGACCATCTGATGACTTACCTCTTTGAGCTTCAACTTCCTGATTAAAAAAATGTGGAAGATAGTCGGCCACATGTCTCATAGGACTGTTGTGAGAATTAAGTGGAAAAAAAGTGCAAAATCTTAAGCACATTATTAGTGTCCCTTATTTATGATCATATATAGGTATAAATATATCCAATAATTATTACTATTGGCTCCAGATCATGAGCCTGGGAAGCATTAGATTCAGTTATCACGTCATTCCAGTGGAGAAACTGAGCAATCCTAGGGAAGGGACCATCCCCTAGGAAAGGGCTGAGGGCAGGATTAAGGGAGCCATGAGGGGTGGCAACGCCCCCAGGGACTACCAGCAGTGGGTTGCTATTTCACTCTAGGCCTTAAGGGGCCTGGGAAGGGAGAGGCCCTGAAACTTGTGCACGCTGCACCTGTGGAAGAGGTGTCACCACAGGAGCCCTGGTCTGAGCAAGGGGACTCAGCCAGCACCCATCCAGGAGGCAGCAGGGAGGGAGCCAGAAGCTTGGACTCCTCAGCCTCTCCCTTCTCCCACCCTCTAATGTCTGTGTGCACCTCTTCTTGGTTGATCCAATTGGAAACCAGAGCACGGGGGAGGTGGGTGGTGCAGCCCAGAACAGAGCCAAAAAGAGTGGAGGCAGCGCTGAAGAGGCTCAGCCATAGTGGAACCCAGATCCTTCCACTCCAGAGCCAGGCTCTCTCCACTGTCCTCTGCTGTGTGTTCCTCTGCGTCCCTCCAAGGCCAGTTCAGAGCCCTTCCTCCATAGCATCCCCAGCCCTGTCCACACAGTCTCTTACCAGTTAGTGGCACATGTTGTCACAGGTGCAAACACATGTGTGTCTCCCTTCAAGGGGGCAGTTTGTAAGGCCAGGGACCCTGTGTTCAAGCTGTTCTCCTTGGAGTTTGGCTCATGACAGCTGCTCGGCAAATGGGGGTCAAATTGGTTTGTTTCCCAGCAGCTTTGCTCTCAGCTAGTGGGACTTTGGAAACCACAGGGTAGTTTCCCAGCATGTTTTGCTGCAAAGGCCCCTTGGCCTGGATTCAGGGGCAAAGTGCAGCAATCTGATTTTTGACTAATTTGGGCATTAGCAGGGTCAGAGAAACCACCAAGGTGGCTTCGAGTCAGGACACAGCCTTCCCTCCTCCAGCGCCAACAAAGGCGTGGCTGGGACGCAGACTCCCCGATGGAAGCCACGAATGGAACCACCACAAATCTAGAATCCTGCTGGAGTGGACTCTGGACTCCTATGTGTTCTGGCTCTGCGTCCCTGCACCCCTTTCCCCCCTGCACCCCCTTTCCCCCCTGCACCCCCTTTCTGCTCCTGGGTACAGCACCAGAAAAGCCTTGCTGAGCTAGGGAGAGCTTTGGGCACCTGCTACAGGCCACCCTGGCTTGCTCCCCCACACTCTCCCCTCGCCCGTACAACCCCCGCAGCAGGGTGGAGGCTTTGCTGAAATTTGGCAGAATCCAGCTGAGGAGCATTATAAAGTCCTGAAAGAAGAAAATGAGGCTCCAGCCTAGGCCTGATTCCCAGCCTGTCCTTGGAGCTGATCTTTTCAATTGTCTTTTGGCCCTCTGAGTGGTTGATGCTGCGGTCCTCAGACACCTTGGCTTTGGTCTGGTGCAACTCTTGGCAGGCAGGAGGGTACCCCACAGAGCTGGCCGAGCTGGTCCGGGAGTTTAGAGCAGCTCTCCCCAAACCTGCAGGAGCAGACCATCAGGGAACTTGCAGAGGTGTGGGTTCTGATCTGGTGCATCCAGGTGGATCTGAGATCCTGCATGTCTCACCAATTCCCTGGTGATGCTGGGGTCGATCTTCTGAGGAAGAGGCTAAAGGTCCAAGTGTCCTTGACTCCTTCCCACCCAACACCCCCTTTGACAACGGGTATTTTGCAATGACCTCATTGCTAGCTAGGAATGAAACTATAGCTAAATATATGCTGCCCATACCCATGAAAATCAATTTAGTGCTGTAACTCTAATATGAAAGAGAAATAGAAAGAAAGTAACTTATAATTCTAGAAAGTTAACTTTGGTATCACACCTACTTCTTATGCATATGTTTGAGTTCAGGGAAGACAGTATCCCTTATATTTGATATTTGAGGCTGAAGCTAAATAGATCTGTTTACGCAGCTACATGACTCAATAACCATGTGATGTAGCTGAGTGCAGACACAGATGAGCCACGAAATCCCAGGAGTGGCACTGCTCTCAGGAATGGGACTTCTAAACGCCCAGCTATTAGTAAATTTCCTAGTAAAAAAAAGTTCACTCTTCCTGGGTCTGTACAGTAGGTACACTCAAGACCCATTATGGAATCAAATAGAGCAAAAATCCTGTTGTGTTTATGTGTGAAATGGACTTAGGTCCCAGACTCAGATAATGGTGAATGGGTTCTTCCCCCTACGTGACTGTCAGGAGGGTCATTAAAATTGTGTGGGACAAATCTTCATTCTTGTGCCTTGCTGAACGTCCGACATCTCTGCTCTCTCCCTATAAGTTGTCACATCCTACTTCCAATTAGTGTGAGAATCAGAAACATCCCTGGAAAGTTCCATATAGCCATCCTGGGGGTGAAACCATCCTCACTGAAACCAGGGGCTCTGAGCAAACTGTTTCCAAGCCTCTTACCCCTCTCTCTGTGATGCAGGTCACTTTATCAGGGTCCCCTTTCACAGTGGAGGTAGCAGGGGTGTGCAGAGGTTAGCGGCTTGCCCAAATATTGCCCTGGACCCCAAACCCACCCCTCACCCACTCTGGTACTTGGAGAGAAACTGTCTTCCCAGAGAACCCATACCTGGAGATGGGCTTGGAGAAGGATTCAGTAGCCTTTCCATGGCACCATGAGGCTAGTTCTGGCTCAGAAATTCCCAGGATTCCAGATGCTGATTTGAAATGAGGAGCCCCAAACTCCCAGTGAGGGCTGGATTATAGGAAGCTTCTTGTTCAGGTGGAATTTAATAACAAGAATGATCTGATAGTCTATAGGGGGTCTGTAGATATGGGATTGTTTAAAGTTGGTGAGAGACTAGCTTGTGCTTCTGAAGATATCACCAAGCACAGTGGTTTTTCCTGTAGTTGAATGGGCTCTTACCCAGAGAGCACCCACTGGGGATCCCCAGGGCTTCAAGGGCTAGTCCTGCATGAAAAGACCACCCCAACACATAGTCATTTGAAACAACAACCACTTATTTGCTGAAGATTCCTCATTCTGGCTGGGCCCAGCAGGGTGCCTTTTCTGGCTTCCGTCATCTGGAGTTGATTGGGATTGGAAATCCAAGATGGCGCCACTCATAGCTCTAGTCCCTCAGTAGAGTTAGTTGGAACCACAGGGCCTGGAGGCCTTTCTCTCCTCCATGGTGTCTCATCAGCAGGATCACCAGACCTTTTACTTGATGATTCAGGGCACCAAGCACAGGCTTCCTAAGGCTGGGAATTGATTCAGGCAAAGTGCCACTTCCACCACACTCTATTGATTAGAGTTCAGCCCAGACTGGGGGTAGGGAACAGACTCCATCTCTTGATAGGAAGTGGCCATCTTTAAAACCCCAGACAGGAAAAACCTTATTGCTCTCTTTCCTCACTGTCAGACCCAGTGGGAAGCAGGGGAGGCCACCAGCTGAGGGAGGAGAAATGGATATAGCCCCTATCACTCGAGGCAGCTGGAGTGTAATTGGGGCTGCTTATGGTCCATGAGGATGGTGGTTCTAAGGTGTTACTAGCAACCAGCTAATTCCCAGGGAGCTCTGTGCCATGCAAGTTCTGGCAGGGATGGAAACGGGGTAGGGGTTGGGGATGGGTAGCGCTTCCAGCAGATGTCAGAAAAAGAGCAGAGCCATGGCACATCCCTGTAGTTCAGGCTGAGCCCCTGAGGTCATGGCTTTCAGTGAGATTGGTCAAGCTTCTGTGCTTGACATGCCTGAATAACCCACTGACCCTCCTAAATTTCATTTACTATAAACTTATCTGTGACTCCCTTTTTTTAAAAATTTTTAACTTTTTTTCAATGTATAGTATAACATATATACAAAGCAAAGAAATTAAAAACGCAATAGTTTTCAAAGCAGTCTTCAACAAATAGTTACAGGACAGATCCCAGACTTTGTCATGGGCTACCATATGATCCTCTCATAATTTTCCTTCTAGGCTGCTCCAGAATATAGGAGGCTAGAGGGCTTAAATATTTTTTTTATCATCACAATCAACTTTTTTCCTTTTTTTTTGTGAAAAGTAACATCTATACCAAAAAGCTATAAATTTTAAAGCACAGCAACACAGTTAGTTGCAGAACATATTTCAGAGTTTGATATGGGTTACAATTTCACAATTTTCGGTTTTTATTTCTCTGCTCTAAAATACTGGAGACTAAAAGAGATATCAATTTAATGATTCAGCATTCATATTTATTTGTTAAATCCTATGTTCTCTGTATAACTCCACCATCACCTTTGATCTTTCCATTCTTTCTTTAGGGGTGTTTGGGCTATGGCAATTCTAAATTTTTCTTATTGGAAGGGTCTGTCACTAATATGGGGTAGGGAGATGGAACTATCTGATGTTTCGGAGAGACTGGGCTAGGTTTCAGGACTTATCTGCCCAGGGACCCATCTGGAGGTTGTAGGTTTCTGGAAAGTTACTCTAGTGCCTGGAACCCTTGTGGAATCTTATATATTGCCCTAGGTGTTCTTTAGGATTGGCTGGAATGGTCCTGGTTGGGAGTTGGCAGGTTATGGTAGGGAGCAAGGTCTGACTGAAGCTTGCATAAGAGCAACCTCCAGAGTAGCCTCTCGACTCTATCAGTGGCTAGTCTCTCTCTGCCACTGATACTTTATTAATTACACTTCTTTTCCCCCTTTTGATCAGGATGGAATTGTTGATCCCATGGTGCCAGGTCTGGATTCATCCCTGGGAGTCCTCTCCCACACCAGTGATTCCCTTTTAACTTGGATAGGGCATAGTTGTTTATGTGCAACAGTTGCACAAAGACAAGCCTATACTATCCTGATTAAAACTGTTAATACATGCTGAAGCACTTAGAATGTGTGAAGAGGGCACAGGCTTTGCCAAGGACCTATAGCAATACTCTGTTGTTGTATTGACAGTTTCTGGGATTTCTGTGCACAATGTGTATTGTCAGGCCTTTAGCTCACCCTGTGTGGGAAAGGCAGCTTGGCCAGCCCCTGTGTATGAGCCACAGAGGATAAAGGCTTGCGGGCTGCTCATGTGCTTAGGAAACACAGGTAACCCAGTATCTGCTCTTTTGTTCCCTCAGCACCATCTGTCTGAAAAGAGGGCATGAGACAAGCTGGGCCCCTTTTTAGTGCAGTCACTAGACTCAGAGATGAACAAAGCCCATTCAGGAAATGGGGAGGCCCTGAGGTGGCGCCTCTTCTTTCCCAGCCTTCCTTCCCCTCCTCCTCCACCCCAGGCCTGGCTCTGCTTTCTTGTTCTTAAAGCACCCACTGCACATGTGTCCTGGAGCTAATCGAGCCCATGTGTTGTTTGCCAAGCTCAGGTTTGCTTTCCTGTTTCCCCCCAGAGCTGTGAAACTCTTCCTGGCTCTCTTTTGGTGCCCCTCCCTTCATTGCAGGCTCTTTGCAGCTCTGAGTCATCTTGGAAAACCCCAAACCTGGTGGCCAATGGCTGAGGCCTTGAGTTATTCCAGGGGTTTCCAAAGACCTTTGATTCTTCAGTTTTAGTCCAGTCAGGCTGCCTTTGGGCAGCCTTTGAATGACCCCAGCAATTCCACCATCTGTGTCTGGGTTTTAAAAAATTTCATGTTTGAGGCCTACTAGAATCAGACAGAGTAGAGAAGTAGCCTGTCTTCTTGATTTGTACTCATCAGTGTAAGCTAAGATTCCATTTAGTTTACACTCGATGCAGAAACTGCAGACCAGTGACAGGATGGCATGCTTTGGAAGGCTTGTTAAATGTCTGTGACTTCCCCTCTGCACGCTTGTTTTCCTGAGATGATGAGAGCCAAAGGGTTGGTGCTTTTTCTTCTCAAGGTCCCAAGAAAGAGAGAGCTGGTGCAGTGTCCTGTTCCCCAGCCAGGCTCAGGGAGGAGACTGCAAAGCAGAGTGGAGCTGTCTGGGGATGGGTTGCCACAGAGAGACACAGATCCAGGGTCATGGAGAATAAAAAGGGCTCCTTGGCTTGATTTGAGCTCCTTGACTTACAAAGCAGGTCTCCTCAGCCTTAAATCAATGCTATGAGCTCCTGGTCTTCTCACCTGTAAAATGGGGATGAGGGCTTGTTCTAGTCTGCTAGCTGCTAGAATGCAATATACCAGAAACGGAATGGCTTTTAAAAAGGGGAATTTAATAAGTTGCTAGTTTATAGCTCTAAGGCCAGGAAAATGTCCCAATTAAAACAAGTCTATAGAAATGTCCAATCTGTGGCATCCAGGGAAAGATACCTTGGTTCAGGAAGGCCGATGAAGTTCAGGGTTTCTCTCT
>PVIY010052226.1:0-15291 GCA_004026745.1 Myrmecophaga tridactyla
ATAGGGTTGAATAAAAATATTTGAAATAATGAAAAGAAAAATAACAGAACTTTGGGTAATGAAAGGACAATAGAAGAGATTAAACATATCTTAGAGGGACATGACAGCATATTTTGAACTTGCAGAAGAAAGGACTGGCAATGTAGAAGACAAGATATAGAAATATACAGACTGGAGAGATAGAGAAAAGACGAAAAAAGAGGGGCTGAGTCTCAGGGAAATGAATGACATCATGAAGTGAATAAACATATGCTCATGGGTGTCCCAGAAGGATAAGAAATGTGGAAAAGGGCAGAAAGAATGATTGATGAAATTTTGAAAGAAATTTCCCAAGTCTTAGGAAAAACATAAATGTAAATACCCAGGAAGCACAGCATACTCAAAACTGAATGAAATCTAAAATGAAGAAACCTATACAAATACTAACAAGAATGACAAATGTCAAAGATAAAGAGTAAACCCTGAAAGCAACTGGAGAAAACAATTCATCACATACAAAGAGACTGTAATAAAATTAAGGACCAATTTATCATCAGAATCCATGTAGGTGAGAAGGAAATGGTATGATATATTTCTCCCTGAAGGAGAAAAACTGGAGCCGAGGGTCATTTATCTGGAAAAACTGTACTTCACAAATATGTTCAGTTTAAAATATTCACAGGTAAACAGGAAATATTTCTTTCTCAAGAAATATTAAAGGGTGTACTGCAGGCTGAAAGGAAAAGAGAGGATAGAGAACCTTGGAGGAGAACATTGAATGTAAGTGTAACTAAGAGAATAAAAGAAAGGCAAATATAAGGATTACATGCCAAATTAAAGGTTAAAGTATTTGTTGTAATTATTGCATTTAGAGGAGTAAAACAGTGTCAATGGATTAATGCACTCCTCAAAATATGCAGATTGGCAGAATGCACAAAATGTATGATCTATCTAAAAGCTTTCCTTAGACCAAAGGGAAGAAAGAGATTGACATTGAAGGGTTGGAAAAACATGTTCTACACAAACTGTAACCAAAAAGATCTGGGGTAGCTCTCGTAATATTGGTCAAAATAGTGTTTAAATGCAAAAGTGTTATAAGAGACAAATGGAACAGATTATATTAATGCAAGGAACAATTCCCCATGAAGAAATTGCAATCACAAATGTTTATGACCCTAACCAGAGAACAGTAAATCCATAAGGTCAATAACGAGCAAATTGCAGTGAAAAATAGACTTCATTTTAATAACACTTGGATACTTGAATACACCACCCTTATCAATACACAGAATAACTAATCAGTGTATAAATAAGGAAACCAAAAACCTGAATACTATGATAAATCAACTAGACTTAACAGATATATGGAGAACAATGAACACCCAAGCAGCAGGATATATATTCTTCTCAAGGTCCCTTGATCATTCTCCAAGATGGACCCCATGTTGCACTACAAAACAGATTCCAATATATCTTCTAAAATTGAAATGATCTAAAACACTTTCTCTGAACCAAACATATTTAATATGGAAATCAATACAAAGCAGAAGGACTGAAAATTTCACAAACAATTGTAGAGGTTAAACAAGACACACAAGCAATCTGTGGGTCAAAGAAGAAATTGGAAGAAAAATCAGTAAATACTTGAGAACAAATGCAAGCAAAACAGATATCAAAACAGACTTGATTCAGTGAAAGCAGTGCTTATAGGGATATTTATGGCCCTAAATTCCTGTATTATAAACAAAGAATGAGCTGAAACCAAAGATCTCATTTAACGTCTGAGAGAACAAGAAGAAGAATGATAAATGAATTAAAAGCAAGTAGAAATTCACAGTTCACATGTGCTGTTCTGGAATAAGATGTTCTGCTGAATTATCTGGAATAAGCTGGGCTATGAGTTGAAGAAGAGATTCAACATACAGCTACTTGACACTAAAATCCTATATTAGAGTGAGAATCTGATTGCCAGAGTTACCTATCAAAATATTCAAATGGCCAACATTCAATCAAAGATTTGAAGATATGTAAGGAACCAGAAGACATTACCCATTGACAGGAAAAAATAAATGAACTTCAAAGAGGTGCTTATACTTGAAGACCTAATCAAAGACAGCAAATGAAGTCTTCTACATAGAGTCACTTAGCTAAGGGAAAACATGGACATAGAACTTCAGGAAATCAAGAAGATGATGCATGAATAAAGGGAAGAATTAATAATTTTCAAGAAGGAATTAAGTTGTAAGGCATGAATGAAGTTGAATGAAACTTCAGGACATAATGTTGAGTGAAATAAGCCAGGTATGAAAGGACAAATATTGTATGGTGTCTGTCGTGGCTTGAAAAGATTATGTACCCTAGAAAAGCCATGTTTTAATCCTAATTCTTCTCCTGGAGGCAACAGTATCTTTTAATTACTGAATAGGGAGTGAGATCTTGTTTTTTCTGTACAAATTAACATAATACCCTGGTACATTCCATAGTATTTTGGGCAGAAAATAAAAAAGAGTTTGTAATGTCACCTTGAGAGACTGGGAGAAAATGTGGACGTATTTATCTTCCCCAGCTGAGATAGTATAATTCATAATATTATCTCAATCTTAAAGTGTGTTCTTTAACAAGTTATTTCTGCAAAGATGGTATTAAGCTTACTTATAATTATGCTTAAGTGTCACCTTCAGAGAATTTCTTTTGTTGCTCTAATGTGGCCTCTCTTTAAGCCAAACTCTGCAAAAAATCTCATTTTCCTCCCCACCACTCACGGGTGTGGCTCCCTAGAAACATAGGATATGACTCCTAGGGATGTGCCTTGCCCTGCCATCGTAGGATTGGAAATACCTTGTTGACCAAAATGAGGAAAAGAAATGAGGCAAAGTTCAGTTTCAGTGTTCAAGAGATTTCCAATAGAGTTGAGTTGTCATGTTGGAAGTTAGCCTTGTGCAGGCTTCAGCCAGATAGTAAATATTGCTACAGTATGCCAAGGCACAAATATTCCTTAAATTCCTAAAGGAAGCCCTGAACTCTAAATAAGAATCTGTAAAAGTTCTTATCAAGTTTATTTTTTTCAAAAGATATAGGACTCCAAATTGTTGCTATCCCAGATAAGCTCTGAAACCCAGAGGTAACAGTTTCTCAAAGGACATCAAGCAGTTTCTTTCCTTACCCGGGAAGGTCAACACCCTTTTCCTGCATGAAGGTCAAATGGTCATTGCCAAGATTTCCCTGAAGATTGAGAGAATTATTAAATGAGGGGGGGAGGTGCAAATGGTAATTAGAATTTTACAAACCATTTTGACTACTGACTCATACAGATATTTTGCCAAATTTTTATTTTCTAGTTTGTTAGAATAGCCAGAGGGAAATGCCTGAAACAAGTAATCCATTAGCCTTGATATTTGATAATGATTGCATAACTATGGCGCTTTCATCAATGACCATTTGAATGTAAAATCCTTGTGAGTGGCATCCCTCTATTCACAGTATGGACAGATAAGAATTAAAATAAAGTTGTATAAAAATAATAATAATAGTAGATTAACTACTGTTAACAAAGAAGTAGAGTTACAGAAAAAGTGTTATCATCCATTGCTACAAACTCTCCACAATCATGTAAGTTTTGATGGTGGGGTGGTGTATGTGAATCTATATTTTATGCATGAGTTTTCCTTAAACCACAACTTTTAATAAAATAAAAACAAATCAAATAGACCATCAAGGGTTGAAATACACATTTATGAAAATTTAAAATTTCCCTGAAGTGGAACTCAAAGAAAATTGGCAGCAATAGAAAGTGGAATCCAGAAAAAGGCATTAAACAATAAAATAAATTCATGTTTGTAGATTTTCCCTAATTTCTGCAGCTACTGCAAGTAAAGAATTCCCTGCCATCATGTTTCTTTCCTACAGCACAACAGAACTTCTCTGGTTAATTCAAGTGTTTCTTTTTTTCCACTGACTCTATTTCCACCCAAGGTAACAGATAAAAGCAAAAACATCGTTTTGAAACTTAAAGAGATGAAATAGATCAATAATCTGCGTTTGCATGATTTAACTCAGAGCTACATGGTGGAATCCAATACTTCTGAGGAAGGTGATCTAAAATTGAAGGGAAAATGAGAATGTTGACACTGGTGGAAGACCGCTAGGAGATGTCGTCCAAGACCCTGTCATCCAACATTGGAGCTCGGTCATTTGGTTCTCCTCGAAGCTCAGCTCTTGTCAAGGGTGGAAGTATTCATTCCTCCTATGTATCACATGCATACCTTCAGACACTAGCTACATTTTTATGGTGCTTTCTTATTGGTGAGGACTCTGTTACTGCTTTCTACTGTGTATGAATTAAATCATGTTTTTAACAGTGTTCATTCTGACTTCTCCTACTCTTAATTAATCTTCCAACAGAAAGCATGCATCTCTTTTGTTTGCCTTAAATTTTGCATGGAAAGGTCCCAAGAAATACTTATTGGATGTGTCCAACGAATACTATTGAACAGAACACATTGAGTCTAAATGAGTCTTCTCCTCCTTCTATACAACATAATATTGTAAGTTTGAAGAGAAGAATCAAATCCCCTATTTCTGCTGGAAAAATAATAGTATTTTCATCTGTATCATGGTGTTTATCTCTCACTATGATTTTTGAAAATTTCTTTTTCAGATATGTACATTTTAAAGACTCTTCACATTTTCTTTCAAACAAAACCCAGCACTGAACTTCTTTCATCAATAGCATGCAATTTCATTATTTTTTTCTTGTATCCAATATAGATTCTTTAAGAATAAAGTTTAATTTTCTGTGAGAACAAATAAATCCCCTCAGTTCATATTGAATCATAATTGTTAGCACTCAATTAAATGGTTCTAGAGTAGAATAAAGTTGTACTAACAATCCCAGGAATATTTTTCATCTGAGGAAAAACTGGAGTTGTTGGAATGCTAAAAGAAGTAAAGTTTGATGAGTTGGTGCGTATTGCAGAATAGTAAAGTTTTCCATTACTCACCCAGGAAATGCTCTACAAAACATCTTTCCTTCAGAACCTGTCTATGAACTGAGTGTTTTTGAAAGAAAACAAGAATTCTTTGGAAATTTTGAAGGAGATACAATCGCCTTTCCTCCTGAAGTACACTCAAGTGTAAATCTGATGTCCTGCATGGAGTGTACATGATATGTTGTGACATAGATGAGGTGGACTGGCCTTTAACAGGCATTTCTCCCTCCCTCTTGTTTTGGATCCTGTGTTGGGAAGGATGGTGATCTAGCAGGTGCATATGTAATCAATATTTATGGGAAGAGCTTCTTACTACCTGAATTGCAGAAAATGTTGCATTTGATGATCGAAAACTTTTGGTGGAGTCTTCTTGATTGTATAATGTTCCTGAGGATAGCAAAAGTATCACATTTCCTGGCTGGACTGTTTTCTAGTGTTTTTTTTTCTCATTCATGTTTTGTCTAGTTGAAAGACATACCTCTAGCTTCGTCAGAAATATTGAGAGCATATGTCTACTAAATTACTTCACAAAAATTTTAAAGATTATTTTTCAAAGAGATTTCTGCTTAAAGGAAAGGAGTAATTCAAGTAAATTATTAGATACAGGAACTGATTGCCAATGCGTGGAGTTTCCTGGATAAGATTCCAGGAGTTGATACATGAACTTTTTGGAAGTGAAGACCACAATGATGCTGTGTACTTTGGATAAATGTATACAGCTAGTGCATGTTTAGCAATGACAAAGTATGATTCACAATATGTTGTTTATAGTCATCCCTAAAGAAAGTGCTGATGAAAGAGTTTTGGAAAACTGTCTGGTTTATGAGATAAAATATTTTGTTGAGAATTCAAGCTCAATGAATGTGGAGTAGGTTGCCTCTTTATTTGCCCTGGAGAGACATCAAAAAATGACAAACTGATCATTCTAATCTTCAGATTATGGCACAGTGAAAACCTAGAAATTTGCAGTGCTGCATGAATTAAATCTCTTTTCTCTGTAAATTACGTTTCAGATGGGGGTATGACCAAAACAGAGTCTGATCCTTCAGCTAATACATTACAAAATAAATGAATTCACAGCTTTACCAAAGACATAAGTGAATAAAATAAATGACTTTTTTTTCCCAAACTGGATAATACTTCAAAGCATTCTGTCATCCCAAATGTCAGTCTATTGTGCCAATGGCTCTGATGAAGAAAACATTAGTGGTATTCTGCCTCACAAAGAACACAGGAGGTCTACAATAATGTGATATTATTACCTAATATCTTGCATTAATAGTTTAAAAGACACACTTGGCAATGGGAAAATAACCCAAATTGCATTTCAGGATCAGTGAACAAAGCCTGTGAGTGTAGGATGTGCCAAGGGAAAGTTACTGGTCAATGTCCCCGCATATAAAAACAATTTTAAAAGAGCAAATTTCATCCCTGAAAGAAATACAGTGATTAGTAAAACCATCAATGATTGAAGGATCAGAGTTGTAATATCCCTTATATCCTCAGCTAGGTTTTATGGAATTTTCAGGAGAAAGTCATAGATGGAGGTGGGTGTGGCTTTTTGAAACTTCATCATGTTTGACTCAAGTCCAGAATGTGCCCTATTTCAAGAGCTGATTACACAACCCTGGAAATGGTTACAGAACATTTAAAATGACAACTGTTTTTCACCAAAAGCATATAACATAAGAACAGATTATTTCTGCTTTCAGGGAGGCAATACACCTCAGCACCTCCAGTAATTACAATAATTTTATATGTCTCTTATGATCTGTATTAAACATTTTCTGCTGAATTTTCATTCAGAACACTTTGGCTCAATACTGAATCTTGGGAATATATTCCTAGATGTTAAATGATTTAAAGAAAATACAATATATATAATGGTTTTTGATGGATGAAAAATAGAGTTAAAGTTCTAGTAATAAAGCACATAGCATGTTAACTTTATTTACACTGATTAAAGTGATTGATTTTCATTTCACAGTAATTAACATCTGTTAGTGAAGAATAAATTTCTGAACTTGAGATGAAGGATCATTGTACATAGTGACTCTCTTAGCAGGATATTATTTTTAAGGCATCCTTTATGTCCTTGTTTCTAAGACTGTAAATAAAGGGGTTCAGCATGGGAGTGACCACTGTGTACATCACGGAAGCTATTACACTTGCCCTTGCATTTTGGGTAGCAGCAGAACTAAGATGTACAACAACAGCTGTACCATAAAACAAGGACGCCACTGAAAAATCAGACCCACAGGTAGAAAATGCTTTATACTTGCCTCCACGTGATGATATTCTCAAAATGGAGCATGCAATCTTAGAGTAAGAGAAAAGGATGCCAGTGAGTGGAACACCACCCAGAATTCCACTAGCAAAATGCATCACTAGGTGATTAAGAAAGGTGTCAGAACATGCAAGTTGGATTACTTGAGAATGTTCACAAAAAATAAGGAATTTCCAATTCTGTACAAAAAGTCAATGGCACAAGCATTAGACCATGTACAAGAGAATTCAGAACACTCAACATCATGACACCAGGAGCAGGAGACCACAGAGCCTGGGGTTCATGATTACCAGGTAGTGCAGTGGATGACAGATGGCCACGTAATGGTCATAGGTCATCACGGTTAACAGGAAATTGTCTAATTGTCCAAAAACCATGAAAAAATACGTCTGGGTGGGGCAGTTTCCATAACTTATAGCTTTGTTCTCTGCCTGGATGTTCACCAGCATCTTTGGGACAGTGGTAGAGGTGAAACAGATGTCTGCAAAAGACAGGTTAGCAAGGAAGAAGTACATGGGTGTGTGCAGGTGGGCATCGGAGATGGTGGCCAGGATGATGAGCAGGTTCCCAGTGAGAGTGACCAGGTACATCATCAGGAAAAGAGCAAATAGGAGGGCTGCACTTCTCTGTCTTCTGAGAGTCCCAGGAGGATAAATGCTGAAACACCTGCTTCATTCTCTAATTCCATGTAACTCATGAAATTGCTGGAACAGAGACAAGAGGAAGGCAGATTTAGGTACAAGCAGCTCTCTGCAAATTAACATAAATGCTATGGTTTGTACTGCAAATATACTGGCTTAATTCTTTCTTATTAATTATATGGAGATTTAGTGCCCTTTATCTAAATATGACAGCAAAAACAAACGTTTCTGCTTCTCCTTGATGGTATTGCTAACAAGATTTCTTGTCCATAATTTTAAACTTTTCTCCCAAGGCAATATGTTCCACCTTAAATGCTCTTAGACTTTATTTCATTCAAAACTCATTTGACCAGTTATTTTGCACTATGTGATGAAAAAGTTGGGACAAGGATATTGGTGACATTAGCACAATATTTCATTGCAATCAATATTAGTAAATTGCTTGTTGAAAATGGTCAGGCTGTGAAAATTTAAGTTGTATTTATTACTACAATAAAAATTAAATAAATAAAATTTTCCATCTGTATAGCCAGAAAGACCAATGCTGTTAGTATGCCATTTCATCTCCACCTGATCTATACTTTCAACTCAATACCATTCCCAATCGCAAGAAGTTAGTTTGTAGATATTTGACAAAATAATTTTAAAGTTTATAAAAAAAGGCAGAATTCCTACATTTCCTAGAGAATACCAGAGAAGAAAGAAGTCATAGAAGCAATACTTCCTGATTTCAAGTCTAAGTATAAAGACACAATGATTAAACCATCTTGTATTGGTGAAATAGACACATGAACTAATGTGTTAGAACTCAGTGAAATGCAAACAGATGTTAGGGGACTCAAAAATAAATCCACACAAGTACAGTCAACTGGCATTTGACAAAGGAGCAAAAGCAATTTAATGTAAGAAGTAAGATCATTTCAACAAAAGCTGTGGAAGAATGGCATGCATACATCCAAAACTGAAAAGAAACCTAGTCAAACATTGTATATATTTCACAAAAATTAATGCAAAATGAATCCTGTATTCAAAATTAAAATGCAATTTATAGAACTTCTTGAATAAAATATCCAAGGAAATCTGGAGGCTTGTAGTTGGGTGATGAGATTTTAGAAATAGCATCCAAACAATGATCCATAAGAGAAGAATATTTAAAAATTGGAATTTATTAAAATATAAGATTTATGCTTTATAAAGATATTGATAAATGACTTGATCCATATATATTAAGAAATCTTAACACTGACCAATAAGAAAGGTAACACGCAATTTAAAAACTAGGCAAAAATTCTGAACAAGAACTGAAATGAAGAAGATATACAAGTGACAAATAAGTATGTGAAAAAAGGCACAATGGCATTTGTCATTAAGGAATTTCAAACTTAAACTGCATATACAGTATTTGTATTGTATATGCAAATAGAATATTAATTGTCAGGATAACAGGAATACCAGGATTGAATGCAAAATGTGATAGAAGAATCTAATTGTATTACAAACGTATGAAACATGCCTACTGCGGGGATGAGGAGAAAAGTTGCTGAAATTGTAATACAGGATATGAATGGAGTCTGGAAAAGAAAGGGGACAGAAAGCACAAGTACTGTATTCTAGTGGATAAAGCTTATCTCACTAGAGTATAGGTAGACAATTCGATCACATCTGCACATGTATACTGAAATCAAGCAATTAATTAGACGATGGCAGTTGAGAAGAATATGTTTTCCACTGCAGAGTGGGTGGTTAACCTCAAGCAATGAGAGTAGGCTAGAATGTTCTACCTGGTAATGGCTTAGACTGAGATATGCCAGCATGATAAGCTTAATATAGATAGAAGATTGCATGTAGACATATCTACGGGTCTGTGTATATGCACAACTTGGCAGACATGCAAATATTTTCTTCCCCTATCTTTGGAGAGCACCTACATGTCCTCGTAACACAGAACACACATAGTGCCCAGATCTTTATTTTAACACCATTCTTCAATAAAAGTTTCCTTGGAGAAAGGGATGACCCTAGACCTGGAATAGAAATATACAGGAGGAGCCTGGAGCATGTTGTACCACCAGAAGTTAAGGAGGTATTAAATGAAGCATTCAATGATTGGGATAAACCAAGAGACACAGAGCACCTCTGAAAGATATTCCATTGGCCAAACTGAAATAAATCTCACAACTAAATAAATAAAGTGGTATTGTATCACAACCCAAAGTTTAAAATAAACGTCATGAG
The DNA here is from genome assembly GCA_004026745.1 of Myrmecophaga tridactyla. Taxonomy (NCBI): domain Eukaryota; kingdom Metazoa; phylum Chordata; class Mammalia; order Pilosa; family Myrmecophagidae; genus Myrmecophaga; species Myrmecophaga tridactyla. The sequence goes on from PVIY010052226.1 coordinate 10,131, forward strand.
TCTATAATGATTTAAAGAATATATTTAATATATGAGTAGGAAGACAAAAAAATCCCCCATGCAGACCTATGCAAAGCTTTATATAGATACTGCTGTCTCAAGATGGTGAGTTGATTTCCACTCCTAAAGTGTGTCTTCAAGTACTAACCCCCTTCCAAAGGTTATGTATGGAAAAGCAGGAAAATGAGGAATTTAAAGTGGGGAAACCTGGCAAGTATTGTTGATGAACGTCAACATCAACAGTGAAAAGTGTCATTGATGGAATGTACCTTGGATACATAATGTAATGAAAATAGAATTTTATGCCTCATGTCTTCCCCCATAGCCCATAGTTCCAGTATAATAATGAGGAGAACATCAAACAAATTCCAACCCAGGGACTTTTTACCAAATACCTTGCCAATACCCCTGAAAAATATCTAGGTCATCAAAAACAAAGAGAGTCTGAGAAACTGTCATTTATAACACATAGATGTTATTTGGTATTGTGGATGGAAGATATTCAGAATAAGCAAAAATGGATGTGATTTTCTGGAAGCTGTCTCTACTATCCTTGCATTTTCTGTAAGTCTCACAGTGTTTTTTTAATTTTTTATTATTTATTCATTTTTACATGGGCAGGCACTGGGAAGTGAACATGGGGCTCTGGTATGGCAGGAGAAAATTCTGCTGCTGAACAAACTGTTTTATAATATTAGATTTATGAAAAAATAAAATTATTACTGAAATGCTAAAATCTAGGAAACCAACTCTGAACATCATTGCAGATATGATTATATGCCCAAGAAAAGAATACGACTCTGCTTTAAGTCTCAACTCATCACCCATTAGAGTAAAAGTGAGATAATTATCATATATTCATATAATAATTGCCTGAATTAAAAAAATTGATGAGTATAAAGTGTCTGACATTGTGCTTAGTATTAATGAAGAACAGTTTTACACACTGTGATTCAACCCCACCCATATTCATTCCCCAAATTTCCAAGCCCACTGCCACTGTGCTATTTCCAGCCCTCATAACTTTCCCAGGAATTTGACAACAGAAACTGATCCAGAACTTTCCACAGGGCAATGATGTTCATGAAAATCAACTTCCATAAACCCTACACAGACTCTCCAATAACTCAAACATCAATATTAATCTTGTGGGCAAAATGCAAGGCTCTGTGTGATCTGGCTGCTGACAAGCTGTTCAAGCTGAGGTTCCTTTTCTCACACCCTAAAGTGATACCCTTAAATTACTCTTAATAAATGGGGTCCTTGACTCATAATACATTCCCCGCACTCATGAGCAGAGCCTATGACTCACCCAGAAATTATCAAAGAAGCATCTGAGTTTCACTAAAGCAGCTTCCTCCTTGAAGGATGGATGAAGTTGGCAGCTCTGCTACCAGGAAGCATGGGAAGATGTAAATACTCATGAGGTCTCTAGAAGGAAAAATTATGTTTCTTCCTCCAGAGAGATTGGTAAACTCGACTTGAGATAATCTAGGTGAGGTATTTATGTTTCCATGCTTTTATGAATTTAATTCCCATGAGCCTCATAAATGAAGTTTCTCTTGTCTCTCTGCTCCCTAATATATTTAGTTATTTGAAGGTATAAACAAACAAATGAAAAAAGGTACAGCAATGCAGACTTGGGTGAATTTTGACCCTTGGGAGAAAGTTTTGGAGCTTCATGTTCATCTCTTTTCCCAGTGGACTCCTTCTGTGAGGTCACATCTCTTTACCTGTGGGTTCTACTGCTCGAGTTTTCCCATAATGTTTTCCCTATCACTGATTCAAGAGAGAGGTTCTGCATGCACTACAATATCTTCCATATGAATGAAGATCATTTTCCATTTCTCCTGAAATAGATCCTGGGACTCTGATAGAGATCATGTTCAAACTATTGATCACTTTGTGTATTATTGACACCTAAAATATTATTTTCCAGAATGTTATTTGTCAGATTGAAGTGGTGCCTCTTCTATAGTGCAAGTGCTTCAATGAAATGAACTTGTCATAAGTAGCAGCAGGTTCACCAAGGAATGGTGACATATCAGGTGGAGGAGATCTGAAAACACAGTGCCTTCTTAGGGGTTCTGAGGAATGGTGTGCTGAAGAGCAACATCTGCTTGACAGGCCAGGGAATTGCTTCTCCATGCAGCCATCAAGAAAGACTTTTGGTGTCTTTCCTGATGCTTTCCCCAGGGTTTTTTGGAATGGCTTGTGCCTCCTTGTGGTTCCCTGCACTGTTTTGTATGGGAAATACTTCCTCGTAAAAAAAACCATTTACAATCACACACCTCACAGAATTTTCCCTCCAGACAAAAGAAGCTGGAGGCAACAAAAGCAAATTAAAATAAAGACACTATAGAGCAAAACAAAAACTAACAGAACAATCAAATTTCCCACAGCAGTAATAGAAGGAAGGAGCTTTCTCCTTTGGATAAGAGTTGCACAATAATGCAATCTTAAAAATTTTACTGCATACCCAGGGCAAAAATCTCAAGAAGAACTAAAAAAAATCTAGTCAGTTATACATGGAAAATTCTAAAGGTCTAGAATAAGGTGACCCAAGTATTAAAGAAGAGCTTTAACACAAAGCCAATCAACAATAAGGTCATTGGCAAGAGAAAGAATCTGAACTTCCGAATGCACTCACCCAGATAATCAGATGCTAGGATATCAGCAATAATTTGCAAGCCATACTAAACACATGAATGTATGGCCAAGGGAAAGGAACAAATTAAAATTTTGAGGGGATTCAGAATTTAGAAACATTAATCAGAGACGTTCAAACAAATGCCCTAAATCAATTCAAGAAGATAAAGAAATGTATGGATAAAGAGATCAAGGATATTAAGAAGACACTGGAGCAATAAAAAGATATGAAATGATGAAAAGAAAGGAAACAACGCTTTGGGGGATGAGAGTACAATAGAAAAGATTAAATGTACCCTAGAAACCCAGGACAACACATTTGAACTGGCAGGAGGAAAGATTGGTAAATGAGAAGATAGGACATAGAAATTTGCAGACTGGAGAAATAGAGAAAAGATGGAAAAACATGAGCACTGTGTCAAGGACATGAATGATATCATGAAGTACATAAAAATATGCTCATTGGGTGTCCCAGAAGGATAAGAAAAGTAAAAGGAGGCAGAAAGTGCACTTGAGGAAATTTTGGCTGATATCTCCAAGTCTTAGGAACAACATAAATGTAAATACCCAGGAAGCACAGCATATTCAAAACAGAATAAATTTTAATAGGCTTAAACCAGTACAAATGCTGGCAAAAATGAAAAATGTCACAGATAAAAAGTGAATCCTGAGAGCAGTAGGAGGAAAGCAATTCATGACATACAAAGGGACTGCAATGAGATTAAGGGTCAATTTCTCATTAGAATCCATGGAGGTGAGAAGACAATGTCTCTGAAAGAGAGAAACTGTCAGCCGAGAATTCTTTATCTGGAGAAACTGTCTTTCACACATATGTACAGTTAAAATATTCACAGGTAAGGAGGAAATATTTCTCTCTCAAGAAATGTGAAAGGGAATACTGCAGGCTGAAAGGAAAAGAGAGGAGAGACAGACTTGGAGGAAAGCATAGAAAAAAAGGGTAACTCAAAGGGGAAAAGAAAGGTAAATATAAGGATGACATGCAAAAATAAAAGGATAAAATATTCTATGTAATTACTGCATTTAGAGTAAGAACACTGAATGTGAATGGATTAAGGCACTAATCCAAGATGCAGATTGGCAGAATGCATGAAATGTATGATCTATCTAAAGACTTTCTAGAAGACACCTTAGACCAAAGGAAACATAGACATTGACAGTGAAGGGTTGGAAAAACATATTCCATGCAAAATGTAATCAAAACAAGCTGGAGTAGTGTCTTGGTCAGTTTCACGAGTCAACTTGGCCAAGTGGTGTTACCTCCTGGTCTGGTTGGGCAAGTGCTGGTCTGTCTGCTGTGATGAGGACATTTCATTGAATTAAATCATGATCACATCAGCTGTATCCACATCTGATTGCATTTGTAATCAGGGACCACTCTGCCCCACCTCCATTGCTGGGGGCTGTGTGGGAGATGAGTGATTGCCATGGCGATATTATCACTTCACTAGGATCTTGTGTGTTCCATGGTGAACAGAGAAGCTGCCTTTGTTAGTCTTTTATTTGGAATGTTCACACTCATCCCGAACAAAGTGGTTTCTTTCTAGTGGGGGAGAAGGGAGCCTCTCCTCTTTGTAATAGGTCTGAGAACCTCCACCCTCTTGCTGGCAAGAGGCTCAGCCTACCCTTCTCAGCAGCCACAACTTCCAGCAGGAAAATAACTCTAACAGACAAGTCCGGGGGCTTCCTAGTGATGGTTCCCATCATCTGGGTGGTAGGAGAGTGCCAGGAGTGCCAGCTGTTTACCACAGGACCGACCCCTCCAGGCATGGGGCCCAGGGACCTTGTGGGACATGGCATCAGCCCGAGGAGAGAAGAGACCTCAGGAGTCCAGACACCCCCACCCTCTTTCAGAGTGATGGTGAGGCACAGCCCAGCATGGCCCATCTCCAGCTGGCCCAACTCAATATTTGCTCAAAGGAAAAGTGGGAACAGCATGCCAGTATGTTTCCTGGGAGTTCCCTTGATCCATTTAATGGTTTGTAAAAAGCTTTAGCAAGAAGGGTGTCTTCTTTTGATTTGCCTGCAGGATGAGAGTGGATTTCTGCAGATATAGCCACCACCCTTCTTAAAACAATTCCTTTGGCCTCAACTCTTTGTACGTGAAATCTGGCAAGAATTTTCTTCTCCATCTGGAACTCGAGGGTATGTCTGTCATCAAACCTCGTCGCCTAGCCTGAGCTGCATCTCCTAGAGTGAGTGCAGTGTGACAGTGGGCAAGAGTCCCAGCACCCAGGGCAGACCTGCCACAGTGTGAGGCTCAGGAACCTGTGAGTGCCACTCCAAGCTTTCCCCAAGTAGCCACAGGTGACTCTGCAGGTCAGGCAGGGGAGCACCACAGAAATAAGTTTAAGATTGCACTGCCTCCTAGGCTCTCAGACATTGGCAGGTGGGTGGAGATTGATCCACTCTCTCAGCACGCATTACAGAGTGGCTTCAAGGTCTCCAGCATCAGTGCCCTTTTAAAACACAAATCGGATTATGTCCCATTAAA
>PVIY010052227.1:0-13076 GCA_004026745.1 Myrmecophaga tridactyla
CACGTGATTATTAAATCCTTCCTCTGTGGATGTCACCCTCTGGTGTGCATTCATGAAGGACATAAATATCTTCATGCTTTTAGTCCACTCAGAAAAGTCTATCCACATACCTCTTTTCCAGACCTCTTTGTCACCAATTTTCCAATTATGGTCTTCCCAAGTTTCTTACTATCCAGCAAACCATTAGCAATAGCCAGTGAGTCAGTATACAAATGCACCTCTAGCAAGTTCTCTTTCCAAGCAAAATGAACAACTAGGTGCACTGGTCTAAGTTCTGCCAGCTGGGAGGATTTCCCCTCACCACTGTCTTCAGGGTTATCCTGGAAAGGGGTGTAGTGATGCCACTTTTGGATGGTACCGGTATATCATACAGAACCACCTATAAACTAAGCCTAAGTTTTCTCTTCTTCAGTCAATTCACTATAAGGAACTCCCAAGAGACCATAGTTTTGGTGTGTGAAAGAGAAGGTAATGTGGCAGGAGTGGAGACCATGGGCATTTGGGCCACATTCTCTTGTAACTTCCTTGTGCCTTCAGGACATACTCTGGTTTTATCTTGCATATACCATTTCCATTTTATGATGGGGTGCTGCTGTGCATGCCCAAGATGCCTGTATGCCTGGAGGCTGAGTGAGGCATGAACCAAATTGCTGTATTAAAGGTAGCACTTTATCTTGCGATCTGGTCAGCACAGAATATTTCTTCTTATGTGAAAAAATGCCTATATAGCATCACCACCAGTGTGGAGAGGGACCTGCACAGTGACAGCCTTATGCCCTGATCTATAGGAGAGGCCCCTTAAAAACAACAACAAAACACTAAACTAACCCAGTACTTTGCTTGTCAACTCAAAAATAATTTCTGACCTAAAAGAGACAGCATTAACTCCAACCCATCTGTTGAAAGACGCAGTACAGCTGAATTTTCTAAGATTTATTTTGTTTCATTGAATTCTCCAACTATGAAAGTCATCTGAAACTTGTATAGAACTCTTGAGGGCACCACCAATGCTGCCATCAAGGCAATAGAGAAATTATAGTTCAGAGCAGGTAGCCTAGGGAGGTTTTCCTTCCCAATCCCAGATATCCTCACAGCTCAGCAAGGTGGAACACATTCTATCTTAAGAGAATAATGTTGCTTGGATGCAAACCAATCAGATGAAATTCTGCAGAATATTAAAAGCATGTAAGAGAAAATGCAAATATTGTATGAACAAGGGAACCCTGAAGCTTGGGACTTAGTTGGCTAAATGGTGGATCCTGGGGAGACTAGACTTGTAACATATCTCAATCTTTGCTAATCTCTTCCTATTACTGCCATCATGACATGTCTTCTATTCACTCATCTCCAGAATAACAACTGCCAACACCTCCCAAGCCGGCAACACACAAAGCCCTCAATTTGGAAAACTGAACTTAAGGAAATTATTTCTGTACTGATGAAAGTAAGCTAATTAATTTTTAGGAGTCACCCCCCCCAAATCCTACTTATTGCCCCAATGTGCCCCTGACTAAGCAAATTCTGCAAATAAACTCACTACCTTCCCCCTATGTGGGACACAATGCCCAGGGATGAGCCTTCTTGGTGGCAAGGGATTGATGCTAATTGTTGATCTGTGATGCTTTTAGAGAAAATCTTGGTCAAAAGGAGGAAATGTTGCAAGAAATAAAACAAAAGACTTGCATGGCTAGAAGATTTGAAATGGAGTCACTGTCATTCTGGTAGTAATGTTTAGGCAGGTCTCCGCAGAGATCACAGCCTGCCACAGGAACCAGAGCCCCAAGCAGCAGTGTCCTCAAAACCCACAGACACTGAGACCAGAAACAACCCCCAAGATAAAGGACTCAGTTAAACATCTAAACTGAAAACAATTGGAGCACCCCAAGTATCTACCTACCACAAACAACTTCTTTTCCTTTAAAACCCTTTCCTGGAAAAAAGAGGATATGATTTGGGGTGCTCCCTGAACTGCAACTCTAAGACCCCACATACACACCTTTGTTGCCTTGTTATGTCTTAGTTATCAGGGCATGGCCTTTCTGAGCCTGAGAGCAGTTCCTTGCTCCCCTGACCCAGGATGAGTCTCCTCCCTCTTTGCCTCTTCCTATCTTCTACTGCCCTCCAATCTCTTCATGAGGGGGATGCTGGAGGTAGCAACCATACGCCCTGGCCACCCTGACCCTGAGGGCTGCCTGGCCCCCTATTGTTAAGCCAATAGACTTTGGCTCCTCTACATGGCTGGGACCCCATGGTCCAGGGGAGGAGGGCCAGCCTCAGTCTCCAAACCCACACTGCCTCTCCCCAAGCCAGCGGGTAGGGACACCGGGAGCTTGGATGGCATGGCCTGGGTGGTGACTCCTCACAGAGAGATGTTCCAGGCAAGCAGTGCAGAGTGGGTGGGGTCGGAGGTGCAGACCCTGCACCTCCTGCCCTCTCTTCCTCCTTGTTCTATTGGTGTGACCCAGGATTATCCTGCCACTGACCCCGGCTGGTGGTGGTGAGTGAAGATGCGAGGGGCCGCCCTGTCTGTGCGGTTACAGGTACAGTGGAGACAGGTTCGCGAGGGCCAGACAATAAGGACGTGTCCTCTGCCATGGTCAGGAAAAGGCACTGTGGGCCCATGTGTGGCCCTTTCCTAGTCACCAGCAGAGCGGGGGTCTGGGGACCATGGCACTGGACCAGCCCAGACTCTGAAGCAAGCCCTGCAGAGTGGTCAGATCCTACTCCTGGGATGCTGTGGCTGAGAGGAGGTCCCAGCCAGGTCCCCAGAGTACAGAACCACTGCTGTGGGGACCTTGTGCCCCTTCCCAGGGATACATGCCTGGGACTATGGCAGGAGGATCTCCCTTGGCAAGCATGCCTGCAGCCCTCCCCGCTCCCTTGCCAAACTCGTGGCTCCTGTGCTGAGACTTGGTTTCTGCTTTCCATGGCCGCTGGCCTGAAGGAAAGGCCCTAGGCCACCTAGAATGGCAGCTGTGTGTCTCAGTAACTACCTTCTCCAGTCGTCTGTTTTTACTCTCAGACTTCATTTTATTTTTGTAGTGTGAGGGTCAGGGCATACAGCAAGGTAAGGAGCTAGCTTGTTTGCATTTTTGGAAGCAAGGTGGCCACCAAGGAAGCTCCCTTCTCAAAGTTGTTTGGAGAAGAGCTGCAGACCAGACATTGCCTAACCACAATTACTGTTTGGAAAATAAACAGTGCACAAAGGCTGTAAGGCAACAGGTACCTTTCACAGAGCCTGATGTTTTGGGGAAGGGAAGGGAAGTGGGAGATCCTCACAAGAGCTGGCACAGGCACATTCCACCAACACCCTGTGGGCAAATCCACAACCTGCTCTCTCTAGGTTCATAGCATTTTTGTCACAGTCCTCCTCTGTGACATGCAAAACCACAGCACAGCTGTCCAGGATAAACAAGCACAGCGGGTTCCAACCCCTTCTGCAGAGACCATGTCTTGGAATCAACTTAGTAAAAAGAGAAAGAAGCAGGTGGAGGTCACCAGGCATTAGGTCAAACAAGGACCCAAACCTATTGGGAAGCTGGGGAGCTGGGTCCATGCAAAACTCAATGCCAAGGAGAAGGTCTTCACGTTGCATGCTGAGCTTGCCTTCATCTTTTCCACTGGCTTTGGGGAATGAGACCTCTGTCTTCCAGAAGTGTTTTCCAAGCATAGTACTTAGGATGCATCACCACAGTCCCTGCCTTCTGATCTGGGACCCCAGCACACTGAAAACTCTTGGGCAGCATGGACCATGGCTCTGACACTTGCCCTGCCTAGGTCCCTACTTTGCCAAAGGACACTGGTACCTTCCCAAGGTCAGAGCCTAGCACCCAGGTACTCCTGTGCTGGAGTGGAACTGCTTGGGATGAGCTCCTTGGGATGGGCTACCTGGGATGGGCTCCCTGGGACAGGTTACCTCAGATGGGCTCCCTAGGATGTGCTCCCTGTGAGGGGCCAACTGGTATGGGCCACCTGGAACAGACTTCATGGGACAGACTTTCTGGGACAGGCTTCCAGGGACTGGTATCCTGGGACTGGCTTCCTGGGACTGGTGGAGGCTGTTAGTGGAAGAGCAAGGGTGCATGGGTTTGAGACCTGTTTGGGAAGGCCCTTCCGCAGGCCACCTGAACTCTGTACAGTGTAGGGATATGTGTCTGGGCAGGGCCTCAATTCAACCCTTTAGGATCAGTGGGTTGGGATGTCCCCATGGTTTTGTGCTGAGCCACTCTAAGGCAGAACAGATGCTCAGAATCCAGCCCTTGAGCAAGTGGCTGTCCCAAGTGTGGACTGGGGAGGACACATCATTGCAAGCAGTGGGACAAAGCCAACTAAACTTGAGGCTAGCATGGGTTCTGAGTCCCTGGCCATTGATGGATATCAGAGTTCCTTGCACAGACAAGAGATCCTGTGGGATAGGGGAAGGGCAGCCTGGGACAGGGCAGGTCTAAGTTCTCAAGGAACTTGGAACCCATACCCTACCCTTATGCATTCCCCTGGGGCACCCCTGGACCTGAGACTGACCCCAACTGCTGGGGATCTGCAGACCTCATACAGACCCTTTTCAGTCCCCAAGCAGGAAGAGGTAGTAGAAGGAGAGGGAGACATTGTCCTCCTGAGCATGTGAGCTGGGGCAGCTCAGTGTATCTCTGTGTCTGTGTATCTGGGTGCAGGGGGATGGCACCAAGGACCTGGTTTTCACCATTTTCCAGTTTGGCACCTGCAGGAGTTGACAAACCCAAGTGTAAAAGGGACTAGAGAAATCTCTCCCTGTGTTCTGGTCCCAGGGAGCCCCTGTGCAGTAAAAACCCCACCACGAGGACTCAGCAGGGTTGTGTCCAAGGCAGAATAGGTGTGCTGGGGGAACCTCTCTCTCTGGGGGAGGCATGCCACAAGAATTCTACTAGTGCATGGTGGCTGATGCTGCCAGAAAGTGGGATGCCTGGGCTCTGCCATGACACCATCCATCCCTGAAATGGTCAGCCCCCCAAACCAGTCACCCCCTCCCAGTGCCTGCAGACCCCAGTGCCATCCACTTTAATGCCAGCTGAACAAAAAAAAGGTCTTTTTCCACCAAGGGATGGTAGCTGTAGTTATAGAATCTGCTGTGGGCCAAGGTCCTGCAGGACTGTGTCTCAGGGCAGTGCAGCCTCAGCAGGATGGGGGGCAGAGACATTCTATTTCCCAACATGGACAAGAGTAAGGAGACACTGGGTAGTGTCCCAAAGGGGACATGTGTGCTGATATGGCCTCAGAAGTTGTGGGTTAGATTCTGGCCTTTTGCTGGGATGAGAGAAATGCTATCAAAGTGCTCTGGGGAGATATGTTTCCAATCACTCCGTCAATTTGATCTTCAACCCCTCCCCCACAAAGCCTAAAGCTCACCAAGGCCTCTGCATATTTGGACTTCATAAAAGCCTGGGTTGTGTGGCCCAAGAGTGGCCCTGTTTCCCCAGGGGCCATGCCCTTCTGACCAGCACCAACCCTGCATTCTGCAAGATCCTTGCCCTTCTCTCTCAAGTCTCTCCCTGCACTCAGTGCTCTTATACTCATCACTGTTCTGCTCACCTTCTTGTAAACTGACTTACTTTCTAGCACACTACCCATTGCCTATAATTACCATGTTTCTCTTTCCAAATCCAGAAAAAATATACTACAAGAGTAAAATCTAAGTTATCTTCATGAAAAGAGAGTTTGCTGCCAAAAGATCTTCACCAGAAATGCTAAAAGAAGTCCTCCAGGCTATAGGAAACAATTCCTGATGGAAACTCAAGTTTCCAGGAAGGAAACAAAGTCAAACAGAAATGATGAATACATTGCAGCATTGTTTCATGGGGTTCAAAGTGGATTAATAATCTACAAGAGATATGCTTCTTCAAAATAAGAAGGCTGCAGTAGCTATATTAATATCAAATAAATTAGCCAAAGAAAAAGAATATCAGAGACAAAAAAGTCATTTCATAATTCACCAGGCAGATATAACAAACATAAATGTGGATTCATACCATGGATCTTCAAAATATATGAATCAAGAATCTAGAGAGCAAAAAGAAATAGATAATTCTAGACTCACAGGGTAGATATCATACCCTTTCTTTAGCAATGGATAAACCTAGGTGGGAAACACACTGATGCATGCCCTAGAGCAGCGCACCTCACATCTGTGGGATGTGTCTGCTTTCAAGAGCACATGGCTATTCACATTGGGACCAGACTGAGCCACAAAGGAAGTCTCAGTTCATTCACCAAGACTGTAATGAGCTACTGTAACTGGAGAGCCTGCTCTGTGATCACAGTAGAATTGAATTAGAAATCAGTAACTTAAGATTTCTTGGACAGAAATGTTTCAAAATGAAAGAACATTCTAGTAACATTCTAACAACACATGGTTCAAAGATGGACTCATAAAGGAAGTTAGAAAAGTGTTTTAAACCAAATGCTAATTAAAATTATCATGACTTTTGGAATGCAGCTAAAGCAGTGCTTAGGAAGTTATAGCTTTAAATGCTTAATTAGAAAAGGCAAAAAGCCTAAAATCAATAATCTATGTTTCCACTATATGAGAAGATAGAAAAAGAAAAGCAAAGTAAACCCAAAGTCTAAGCAAGAAAATAGTAAAACTGCATGCAGAAGTTAAATAAAAAGGGAAAATGAATAAAGCACAAAGGTGATTCCTAAAACTAGGAAGTCTGATGAAGGAAAGGGAGAGAAAATGCAAGTGACCAAGATACACCAAAAGGACAATAAAGAAATACTGTGAACTGCTTTATGGTAAATTTGATAATTTAGGGGAAATACTCAAATCTTGTGCCAACATGGTACAACTTACCAAAACAGACACAAGACAAAATAGAAAGAATAAATAACCCCCTTTACTAAAGATATGAATTCAGGTCCAAAATCTTTCCCTTGACTAAATCTCCAGCACTTAGAGCAGAGGAAGTTAGCCCAGTCTACACTGAGTGACTTGCATGAGAAAGGGCCTATTTGTTCTCATCCATCCAAGGCCTGAGAAGCAAAAGGAAGGGGTGCATCATGGGCTGTGAGAGCCCCAGGACACCATATCATGTGTGGGAGCCAGGACAGGGTCCTTGGATGACTCATCATCTGTAAAAGGCATCTAGAGCACTGGGAAAACCTCTGTATGGATATCAAGGGTCACATTGATACATGAATTGAACAGGCTGTGTAACTGTTTAGGTGAAATGCCAGCATGGTGATTATCCACAAAGCACTTGCCAGAGACTGGGGAAATGGAAAGACTTGTGACCAAGATGGCAGAGTGAGACACTGCTGGCTCCATCCCCAGAGAAGTTTTGTTCAATCCACAAGAACTGCAAGGACTATCTTTCTCAAGCCCAGAAACTAGTAAATGTCTACAGAAACAGTGAATACCACAGCAAGACAGAGCTGCTTAGATGCAGCATCACTCAGACACCCTGCCCAGTGCCCTCAATCTGTCACAACCTAGAATTGACCTTGATCCATGCAGACCCTGGTCCCAGATCTGAGGGTACAGGTGGGAGTATGGACCCCAGGATCTGCCAGTGCCTGAGGGCCTTGCCTCCCAGGCCTTGCCCTGACTGTGGAATGCTACTCATGAGCTCTCTTGTGGGACACAGTGGGGAAACAGAGAGCTGTGCTGTCTGGGGCAGGGGCTTGCCAGCTGTGGGACACACAGGGCTGGGCCCAGGTTCTGAGGAAACAGCTTCCTGGGTGTGATGGTTTGGAACCATCTGTGCCCCAGAAAAACACATTCTTAAAGTTAATCCAGGCTTGTGGGTATGACACATTCTGAGCAGGAGCTTTGAATGAGGTGAGTAGTTAAGGTGGGCTGTGCCCAATCAGGAGGCACAGAGATTGAAGTCCTTTATAAGAGAATGAAATGCAGAAAAAGGGAGGGAGAAAGCCAGGGAAGGTAGGAAGCTGGAATTCCAAGAAACTTGGGAGAGGACAGAGAGGCCAGGAAGTTACCAGAGGCCTTGCCATACATGGAGGGACAAGGACCCAGTCACAGAAGGCCAGTCTTTTGGGGGTAAGCATTGCCCCAAGGAGAACTTTGTCCTGGCCTCAAAGCCATGAGCAATCAGGTCTCCATTGTTTAAGCCAACCCATACATGGGACTTTCTGGAGCAGCCAGGAAGCTGGAACACAGGGGAGAGGAGACATTCAGAGACATGCAAACAGGGAAATTCTTGGACTGCAAGCACGGCCCAAGACCAGATTCATGTGCAGGAGGACCATGGAGGCCCCTATGCTTCAGCTGCTCTGTTCTATTTTTCCATATTTTTCTTTTTTGTTAGCTCCTGGTATTCAAGAAAAGTTCAGTCTAAAGGTTAATTGGACACAAGTTTAAAGAACAGACAGCTTGAGTCCAAATTCCAGCAAATAATACATTAAAATATCAAAGTGCTCAGGTTTCAACAAAAGATTACAAAACATACAAAGAGGAAGTTATGGCCCAGGTAAATGAGAAAGCTACGCAATTAGAAACCATCCATGAGGAGAACTAGACCTGGGACATATCAGAAAGGATTTTTTAAATGGTCCTAAATATGCTCAAGAAGGTAAAGGAAAATATGAACAAAAAAACTAAAGGAATTCGGGAAAAGAATAGATGAACACAAAAGAATATTCATAGAAAGATGGAAATTATAAAAAAGGAACATGCATCACTGAGGACCACAGAAACAGAATTGAAAAATTCCCTTGTGGAGTCTCACAACTGATTTGAGCTGGCAGAAGAAAGAATCTGTGAACTTGAAGACAAGATTATTGAAATCATTCAGTCTTAGGAGAAAAAAAGTTTATTATAATCACAGTGTCAAATTCCAAAGACAGAGAATTATAAAAGCTATGAGAGAATCAATGTGTCATGCATCAAGGAATCTCAATAAGTTCAATTTCTGATTTCTCATCAGCAACCATGGAGGCAGACAGCAGTAGGATGATGTAGTGGAATAGGACATAGTGAAAGCAAAATTATTCCAAGCAAGAATTCTATATGTGGCAAAACTGACATTCAGAAATAAGGGAGAGTTTAAGACATTCCCAAAAAAAGACATTCCCAGATCAATGAAAGCTGAGGGAGTTTCTCACCACTAGACCAAGTGTACAGGAAATGTTAAAGGAGTTCTGCAGGTTGAAAGAAAGAACATCAGACCATAGATTGAAGCCACCTGAAGAAGTAAAATCTCTGGTGACAATATGATAAATTTTTGCATATTGTCAATATGGGTAAATATAAATGTCATTATTATTGTATTTTTGTTTTGTAATTCCAATATATATTTATTTTTTTGCATGGGCAGGCACTGGGAATCAAGACTGGTCTCCAGCATGGCAGGTGAGAATTCTGCCATTGAGCCACCATCACACTACTCCATAATTCCACTTTTTAATCCTATAGGGTCTAAAAGCAAATGCATAAAATGTAATGATAAATCTGTGGTTTTGAATTCATAATATATGAACACATAATTTATGGTAAGAACTGCAGAAAAATAGGGTGTTTAGTTTCCTAAGCTGCTCAAGCAAATAACATTGGCTTAAGCAATGGGAATTTATTTGTTCATGGTTTTGAGGCCAGGAAAATGTCCAAATCAATGCATCATCAAGGCGATGCCCTCTCCCTGACACTGTGTTCTGAGCTGGCTGCAGGCCATTTCTAGTCTTTAGCTTGTCATGTTGCCAGGCATATGGTGGCATCTCCTGGTTTCCCCCTTCTATTTCATTGATTTTTTTTTCTGGCTGCTCCATCTGTAGTTTTAATCTTTGTCTGAATTTCATTCTCTTTTATAAATGACATGAGAAAAAGGATTAAGAGCCATCCTGAATGGGCTGCATCACACCTTAACTGAAGCAGTCTCAATAAATGGTCCTACTTACAATGGGCTCATGCCCACAGGACAGGATTAACTTAAGAACATGTTCTTCTGGGGTATAGGAACATAGTTTGTGTATGCCAATATCTAAGTGAGCAAGAGTGTTATAGATTTGAGATGTTAAATTTAAGCCCATGGTACCCACAAAGAAATTATTGGAAAACCTGCAAGCTCCTAGAGACAGAAGCTAGTGTATAGGCTGCCAGGGGTGGAGGCGGGGAGAGTGGGGAGCTAATGAAAAATGAATTTAAGGCTTCTGTTTTGGGAGATGGGAAAGTTTCAGTAATCAAAGGTGGTGGAGGTATTTCACCCACTTAATGGTGTGCTTGAGAAAAATATGAAAGTTTATGTTCTATATATGATCCCACAAATGTTTTTAAAAATAAGCAACTAAAGAGACAATGGCAGTTAAGTGTAATATGTGATCTTGGATGTGATCTACCAGGGAGGAGAAAAGACTTAAAAGGACATTTTGGGGACATGTGAAAAATTTTAAATATAGAATGTAAACTTTATAGCAATGTTTAATTTCTTGAACTTGATAACTGCACTCAATATGATTACATAAGTGAATATCCTTGTACCTAAGAAATGTACAAAGAAGTATTAGGTGTTCAAGGAGCCTACAACCTATGCTCAAGTATTTAGAAAAATGGATTGATAAGTAGATAGACAGACAGATAGATGGATGGATAGTTGAAGAATGAAAGGGCAAAGGGGCAAAATATTAAAATTGGTGGATCTGGCCCTCTGGAGGAATAAGAGTGTGTTGGAGTTCTCTGTAGGGTTTGCACTGTTTTTGTAACTGTCCTGTAAGTTTTAAAGTATTTCAAAATTAAAAGTTGTTTCCTAAAAAAGTCCTTTTACATGGAAATGAAAAATGGCCCATACAGGTGACATTCCACATGTCTGGGATTGTTCAATTCCTCAGTATGAGTGTACCTAAGAGAGGAATCCAGAATCTAGATGGTGGATTTGAGTGATGGGGGAGGGGTGGGAGTGGGCATCGTCCTCATAAAGCCATGTATACATCCTTTCCCCTGGTCCTGAAAATGGGACCTCATTTGGAAAAGAGTCTTGAAGACGTGAGTCGCTAAAGGGAGGCAAATGTGTCAGTGGCCCCCATAAGAAGGTTGTGTCTTCATAAGAAGAGAATTTGCAGACCCACATACAGAGACAAAGGGGCCACGCAGCAGAGCAGAGACTGAGGGTGTGGGTAGGACCAGGAGCATCCGGGATCATGGCCACCCCAGAAGCAGAAAGTGATGGGGAGCACCCATCCCCAGGGCCTTCAGAGGGGGTGCCGCCCACACACCCCTTGGTTTCAGACTTCCTGCCTCCGAAAGCAAAAGAACCAATTTCTGAGATTTTAAGCTATCCGGTGTGTGATGCTGTGTTACCACAGCCCCTGGAGACAGAGACCCTGAGACTGGCACGTGGGACTCCACTGCACTGCTCCCTACCTTTTCTGAAAGTCAGAAGATCCCATAATGACAAATTTAAGGAAAATAGCATCTGGCTGCAGTCACTGAGGCCTGGAAAGACAGTGAGGCAGACTTTCCAGAGGTTGCTCTGGTAGGCTAGAGAAGCCCACGTCTTCCACAGGTTTGCATGTGCAGTTCTGACTCACTTCTGCCTCCCCATCTCCCCGCCAGGCTCTCCAGGGTTCACAGGCACCTGGTTCTCTTTTCCAGACCTGGGCGCCATACTCCCGAGATGGAAAGGCTGAGGCAGGCGGGCCACCACTCCGTGTTATCCCACCCTGTGACACGCAGGATTTCCATGCCATCCCACTCTGGGACACGCAGAGGTCTCCGTGGATCCACCCTCAGATGTGCGGGGGTCCTCCATGCCATCCATCCTTGGATGTGTGTGGGAAGTCTCCATGCCCATTCACCCTCACATGCAATCCAGGCAAGGGATGCAGTCTCCCTGCCCATCCCCTGTTGCTCACTCGCCCCAACAGCAACCTTTGGAGCCATGGTCTCCTGGCGGCTCCTGATGTGTTATCTGGAGGGCTGGGCTTGAAATGGAGCCCACCTGACACCTGACAGCACTAGGCAAGATGTAAATGTGCGTAGGGCTTCCCAACCACCTGGGGCAAAACAATCTTACCCAGCCAGTTCCCAGGGAGCCACAAGCACTGCTCTTCTCTGGACCATCTCTGTCATCTTAAGTGACAGGATGTGAAGACATCATACCAATGGCTCTAGATTATACACTGGTCAAAGTGTACAGGTGAGAGGACATTGTATAGGCTGTAGCAACTGCTTAACTCTGTTTAGGCCTGCCAGTCTTCACTGGACAATACAGGGGCTCCTCTTTACCTACTCACAGCCCTCTCTCCTTCCCAGAACCACAGTGGGTGGGGATCCAGGTGGGTGGGACCTTAGTTGGGCAGGCTTGCAGCACCCTCGCAGCTCCCCTCCCCAGAAGGCAGGTGGGTCTAAAGGATACATCGTTCCAGATGACAGGCAGCAAGAGAATGAAGGTACTGAAGGCAACTCCAGTCAGGGCCAGCATCATGGTCCAGGCCACTGCCTAAAAAGGGTGCATGGGGATGGTCCAGATATTGACTCATGCATGCAGAGGCAGTTTCTGCTTTGCCCTGCTGGTCCTGGCATCTGGGACAGTCCTTCGCTGGCTCCTGCCATAGGTGCTCATCTACAAGTAAGGAAGGGTGAGGACACAGAGGGCCATCATCCAGCACACTGTGGTCCTCCAGCCTGCAGCACCCACCTTGCCCAGGGCTCCTCAACCACCTGCATCACTAAGGTGGGATACTGGCATAGTGTGCACACAGGCTTGGGGCCAGGTTGGACCCACCTGGTGAGCCTGTACTAGCCCTGACCAAACCTCACCAGCCAGGTTTACGGGTGGGCAGAGCCAACCTTGACCCCAAGTGTGCAACAGGGATGGACCTTCTGCAGCCAACATCCAGTGTCACCGTCCTTCTTCTGCTTGATTATCCTCCCTCCCCTGCCTCCACCCTCCCCCCCACCTCACGGTTCCCACCATCCAGCCTCCAGCTCCGCCCACTTAGCCAACTTGTAATCTGCCTACTCCCCTAGCAACTGCGTACGTCACAAAACCTCAAGCCCACCCCCTCAGTCCGTGCCAACCTGCAGCTGCCTCGCGGCGGTGCCCCTCCCAGTCCACCTCTCTCTGCCCCGAACCTATATAATCCCCTGCCCT
>PVIY010052228.1:0-15282 GCA_004026745.1 Myrmecophaga tridactyla
ACGCAAGCTTCAGTTAGACATTGCTACCTATCATAACCTGCCAACCCCCAACCAGGACCGTTCCATCCAATCCTAAAGAACACCTAGGGCAATATGCAAGATTCCACAAAGGTTCCAGGCACTAGAGTAACTTTCCAGAAACCTACAACCTCCAGATGGGTCCCTGGTCCAGATAAATCCTGAAACCTAGCCCAGCCTCTCCAGTATATTAGATAGTTCCATCTCCCTACCCCATATTAGTGACAGACCCTTCCAATATAAAAAATTTAGAATTGCCATAGCCCAAACAACCCCAAAGAGAGGTATAGAAAGATCAAAGGTGATGGTGGAATTATACATAGAAGATAGGACTTAAGAAATGAATGCTGAATCACAAAATTGATATCTCTTTTAGTCTCCAGTATTTTAGAGCAGTAAAAGTAAAAACCTAAAATTGTGAAATTGTAACCCATGTCAAAGTCTGAAATATGTTCTACACCTAATTGTGGTGCTGCAGTTTGAAATTTTTAGCTTTTTTGTATATATGTTATTGTTCACAAAAAAAAAGGAGGGAAAAAAAAGTCGATCATGATGATAAAGTATTTAAGCCCTCTAGCCTCTTATATTCTGGAGCAGCCAGAAGGAAAAATGTGAGAGGATCATATGGTAGCCCATGACAAACTCTGGGATCTGACCTTTAACCACTTATTGAAGAGTGCTTTGAAAACTATTGCTTTTTTATTTCTTTGCTTTGTATATATGTTACACTATTCATAAAAACGTTAAAAAAAAGCAAAATGAAATAAGAGATCTAACCTCATACCTGTAGTCACTAGAAAAATAATCTGATCCAAAAGGAGCAGAAGGGAGGAAATAAATATTGGAACAGGGATAAATGAAGCAGAAATAAAAAAACAACAGATAGAATCAACAAAACTGAAGTAGTAAGTGATAAAAGGCATTATTCTACAACTTATTCTCAATTGGTACTTAAAAATAATAGGCATATAAAAATACATATTTTAAAGCAAGTGGGACAAAATAAAAATAGTCATTGAATCTGGGTAAAGGATGTATGTAAATACCTTCTACTTTCAAGTTTTCTCTAAGTTTGAAATTAAATAAAAATATAAAATAACCAGATTCATCTTTAAAAATGTAAGTCAAAGTTTATACATCAAATCTGCCCTCTCCTTCCCCTTCAAGATTATGTTTAGAATAAAATCTGAATTTTTCAACCATGGTCACAGGGCCCTATGACTTATTTCCTGTTTACTTCTCTTATCTCTGCTCCCACTCTTTATCTTGCTTTCCCTGCTCCAGTTATACTGGCCTTCTGCTGTTCCTTAAATATGAGGTTTTCATTTTAAAGCCTTTATGTTGCTGTTCCTTCAGAATGGAATATACTTTTCCCTTATTTAATTGTCTCAGCTTAAATGATACCTCCTCATGCCCTGCTCCTCCAGATAAAGTAGCCTCCCTTGTTCGCTCCATTTTCTTATATATCATAGTACTTACCACCTGCCTTTGGTATATATTTTTTGACTGTTACTCCCAGAAAAATGTAAGTGCGTTAATTGCAAGGACTTATTTTGTTTTCAAGCTTAGAGTAGTGCCAAATATTTAGGAGGCAGTCAGATACTTGTTGGTTAAATAAATGAATGAGAAAACAAATGTCTTTTAATTCTTTATTCTTGAAGTTGTGATGAAAATATATTAACCCCTGGTTTGACTGACTTTCTGGCTGTGTGCTTCCTTCAGCACAAGTTGGTCTCCCGCATGGGAGGCAAGCATTCTACCACTGAACCACCTGTGCACCCTACAAGTTGGTTTTATTCTCATTATTTCCTATCTGCCCTACCAGCTCTAGTTTGAGCAGGTTCAAAGTATGTTTTTAAAGAAGTAAGTTTAAACCACAAGAGATTTACTTTATTCAACCAATTATAAAATGTCTAAAGGAAAGTATGTATTTATCTTATATGTATTGTAAGATAATAAACTTCCAAGAAAATTTGAAAATAAGCCCTCTTAGCTTAATAACCTGCTCTCAGGAAAATATATCATCATGAAACTTTGGGGTTTATTTATGAAAGAGATCCCACAGCTTATTGAGTACTGTCTCCAAGTTCGAATGAAGTCTGTACTGAGGTAGTAACTGGAGACAGAGAAGCAGATAATTGCTTTACCTTGTTTAGAAATAAAAGAAAACAATTAAGAATTTGAGGACAGGAATGTTTCTCTCTCTTGCCTCAACGCAAACAACAGAGGCCTACCTCTGTTGTTTCAACGCATTGTACTTTGTGCTTTCAACGCATTGTACTTCTATTTCAATTTTTTCAATTGAGAACTGAAGAGTGGGGGCTTTCAAAGGAGGCATTGTTTACAATTGAGGGGAAAAAAGGGAAGGTGAAAATCCTTGCCCTTTGATACAATTGACTTTCTCAACTTTATTACTGTATTTTTCTCATATCTATCATATGAAGTAGGGAGTATTGTTCTTTTTATAATATTAATCTTTGTTTTATGCAATTGAGAAAAGACAGAAGTTTCTTTCCCAACATTACAGAGCTTGTACTGCTATTACCAGTGTTTGAACTTAGATTTGTCTCACTGAAAAACTCAGGCTTTCAACCACTGCAGGCTTCTTCCTCCATTTTTTATATCACTCCTTTTTTTATAGTCCTACCTGCTGCTTTGGCACTTGCATGCCCTTTTGTGCTATTGGCTGTTCCATGTTTGTCTCTGCCTCTTGTTTTTATTTTTAGTTTTGCAATTGGACCTAAGTTTAAAAAAAAACATAGAGAAGTGCTTATACTACATATAAAATATGGTATAAATTCACACTAAAGTGTACAGATACTATTAAATAACTTGTTGATATTGGTGTGTGACGGGCTTAGAGACAGGGTGTGCATGGTAAAGAAGGGAATGGTGAGGGTGCTTATTATCACAGTTCTTTCTAGGACTTGTCCTTGACAGGTTAGAGACAGTCAAAGTAGAATAGGAGTAATTATGAACATTTCACACAGCAATTTGTGGAAAGTTCAAGAATGAGAGAAACATTTGGGAGTTACCAGGGATGGTCCATCTTGGGCTGGTCCAGAAAGTTGATGGGTTGAAAGTAATAAGGAGGGCAGTTGGGTTGGGTAGGGGTGGTGCTAGTCTGATCAAGAGTCCACGGCTTTGTCCTGTTTTAATACATTGAAGCTAATGGTCACTAGTGTGGGAGGTAATGAGTTGGAGGGAGTGAGACTTGAGACCAAACTGTAGATAAAGAATTTGAAATATTTTTATGCAATATCAGGTGATTTGGAACCTATGGGTCAGTGGAATGGAAAGACCCTATCACACTGAAGATCAAGGACCGAGCCTCGGGAAATGTCTTCTGTTAAGAGGACAGGAAGAGAAAGAGGAGTTGTTAGCCAAAATGGTAGATCTAAAACCAGGAATGTGTTAAGGATCCTAAGGAAAACTTTGGTTCATGAAAGATAAGTAGAGAGAATGAGGCTCATCAGCAGGACTTCAGAAAGTGATCAGGGAAAAGAAAACGGGAAAAAGTCCATGGAATCTGGCTGGAGAGTATTCCCTCACCTGTTGAAATGACAACTTTGGCGTTTGATGTGGGAGCCAATCCAAGCTCAGAAAACCCTCGTGAAAAGCCTTATAGGGGCAGGTGTGTTGTGGGAGAAGAAGAGTTGTCCAAAGAATTCCTCTTAGATAGGCTGTTTATTTGTTTTAACATAACCAACTCTTGCCCCCAGTCTACATTATTAGATATATTAGAGGTACAAACCGTTAATTTTAATTTTTTTATTGTTAAATATATATACAAAAAAGTGATAAATTTCAAAGTACATTTTAACAAGTAATTACAGAACACATTTCAAAGTATGGTATGGGTTACAGTTCCACAATTTCAGGTATCTCCTTCTAGCTCTCTAAGACACTGGAGACTAAAAAGAAATATCAATATATAATGATTCAGTAGTCACACTTATTTTAGTTTGTAAAGCTGCTAGAATGTAATATACTAGTATTGGAACAGCTTTTAAAAAGGGAATTTATTAGGTTGCAAGTTTACAGTTCTAAGGCCATGAAAATGTCCAAATTAAAGCACCAACAAGTGGTTACCTTCACTCAAGAAAGGCTGATGCTGTTGGGAGTAGCTGTCATCTGGAAAGTCACATGGCTGACGTCTGCTGGTGTCTTTGGGTTCTAGATACCTCTCTCAGCTGGGTATGCACACAGTGAGTCTGCTAGCTTTCTCTCCTCATTTCGCTAGGCTTCCCTAGGGTTCTCTCCTTCCACATTTCCAAAGGTCTCTCTGACTGTGTGGGCTCTGTTGGCTCTAAAGCTTTTTCCAAAATGGTTCCCTCTTAAATGGCTCCAGTAAGCAACCCCACCTTAAATGGGTAGAGATATATCTCCATAGAAACTATCTAATCAAAAGTTACCATCCACAATTGGGTGGGTCACATCTCCATGGAAACAATAAAAAAGATCCCACCCGGCAATATTGAATGAGGATTAAAGACCTTCGTTTTCCCGGTGTACACAACAGAGTCAAACCTGCATTTACTCATTTGTTAAATCCTATCTCCTCTGTTACAACTCCTACTCCTTTGATCCTTCTCCCAGTCCTTAGGGATATTTGGACAATGACCATTCTGACTTCTTCATGTTGAAAAGGGGTGTGGATATTACGGGGTAAGGGAATGCATTTGGTTGATGCCTTTGGAGAGACTGGTAATTTTGGCCAAACTCTTAAATTAAAAAAAAAACACAACTTTTTATTGTTATATATGCAACTCAACATTTCCCATTTTAACCGCTTTCTAATGTACAATTCAGTGGTATTAATTGCATTCACAATATTGTATCACTATTACCACCATCCATTGTCAAAATTTCGTCGTCACCCGAAAGAAGTTTAGTTTTTATCTTTAGGATAGGGAGGAATCCTTAGAACTTTAAGGGAGTCAAATGATTCTGCATGTCTGGAGGCAGAAGGACCAATTAAAACCTGTTGGAACAATCTGAACAAAAGATGATGATGGCCTGGACTAGGGCAGTGAGACAAAGCTTAGGAAAGGTGAGACTTCAGGTGGGCCTATTTCAATTTAGACAAGGGAAACCCAATTGAAGTCAAGACCTTAGCTAGGTTAAAACAGTGGTTCTCAACTTGGCTATTCATTGGACCACCTCATTGGCTTAAAAATTACCAAAGCCTGCAAACCCTTAATATTTGATGTAAGCGTACTTTAGGACAACAGGTCTGAATGATTCATTGTTGTCTGCTATGTAAAGTACTGAATTTAAGCACACTCCTCTATTTTAAAAATCTGTACCTTTGATCTGTAACTAAAGATCATCTGAAAGTCACTTTAATCTTCTGATCTTATTTCTGCTCTCCTGAACACGTGAAATAATTCTGTCCCCAAGGATTTTAGCTCACTGTTACTTAGTGGTGATATTTTGTTTGTAAAATTCAAAATTATTATATCTGAATAAGCTTCCTAGAGTCATCTTAATCTGAAAATAGATTGTAAGAAGACAGAAAATGGAACTTTTCTAACTTTAAAAATATAGATCCAGGCGACCCAGGCGCCCCGGATGGGGAAGGAGGCGGGCGGCCGCCTTTCCCAGGCCACGCACCCCTAAGAACTCGTGGGCAGGAACTTGGCTCTATTGTCCTGCCTCAGAGAACAAACTCATCTATTGCAGGCCTAGCCTGGGTTGCTGCCTTTGAAAGCAAGGGAAGGTTGGTAGAATATCAGCCATAGCACAGCATGGAATTTCCAGAGAGGTCTTATTTCAAAACTTCATAAAGAAACGAACCACATGGACTTCTCCGAGGGAGATTGAACTTGCCTAAGTTTGAGGAGAAGGATAATGTGTGACCAACTAGTAACTAACACCAAGGAGGCCAGGTGGCAGAAGGTCTTGTTTGAGCCACAACCCTTCCCTGATAACTACGTGAATCGGCGGTTTCTAGAAGAGCTGCAGAAAAACATCTATGCTCGGAAATACCAATATTGGGCTGTGATATTTGAGTCCAGTGTGGTGATACAGCAGCTGTGCAGTGTCTGTGTTTTTGTAGTTATCTGGTGGTATATAGACGAAGGTCTTCTGCCCCCCCACTGGCTTTTTGGGACTGGCCTGGCTTCTTCACAGATTGGCTATGTTTTGTTTGATCTCACTGTTGGAGGTGAAGGGCGGAAGAAGAGTGGGCAGACCCTGTGGGCTGACCTGAAGAGTGCCCTAGTCTTCATTACTTTTACTTATGGTTTTTCACCAGTGCTAGAGACCCTGACAGAATCTGTCAGCACTGACGCTATCTATGCCATGTCAGTCTTCATGCTGTTAGGCCACCTCATCTTCTTTGACTATGGTGCCAATGCTGCCATTGTATCTAGCACATTGTCCTTGAACATGGCTATCTTTGCCTCTGTCTGCCTGGCCTCACGCCTGCCCTGGTCTTTGCATGCCTTCATCATGGTGACGTTTGCCATCCAGATTTTTGCCCTGTGGCCCATGTTGCAGAAGAAACTGAAGGCACGTACTCCCTGCAGCTATGTGGGGGTCACACTTCTTTTTGCATTTTCAGCCTTGGGAGGCCTATTGTCTGTTAGTGGTGTGGGAGCCATACTCTTTGCCTGTCTGCTGGTTTCCATCTCATGTCTCTGACCTTTCTACCTCATTCGCCTGCAGCTTTTTAAAGAAAACATTCATGGACCTTGGGATGAGGCTGAAATCAAAGAAGACTTGTCCAGGTTCCTCAGCTAAGGAACTTCTAGACTCCGTAATTAAGGCAAGCTGATAGATTAGCCTCCCAACGAGAATGAGATCTGAAGGCAAAGTTCTATTCTGGAAGTAGCATGCTGATGTGGGGGGGAGAGCAGAGATCAAAAAAAAAGTTAACTAAAGTCTTGAGTGGTGAAGGTGTTTATCCTTGTTAATGACAGAGCTTTGTGGGGCCTCCTTGAATTATTGCCTCTTATTCACTGTAACCAATGAAGTGATGTGGTTTCTATTTATTAAAAAAAACAACACATCAAAAAAAAAAAAAAAAGAAAGATATAGATCCACATGGTCAGCATGCAGTTTAAAGTGTATGCCTTTGTCATATTGTGTCCTCGTTTCTTTTTCTGTGTTCTGGCATAGTGTACTGGAAAGAGTGTACTAAATATGGGACAGTACCACATATGTATAACTCATACATGCCAGATCCTAGAGTAAATTTTGTGACCATGGGCAAGATGCAATAGTGTACCTAAGTCTAAATCCCCAAAACTATAACATGAGGATTCCAGGGCGGTGATAGATATTAGGAAAAACTGAATGTTAAGTATATCTAGGTACTCAACAAATGGTAAATGCCATTTATTCTACTTGAATGTGTATGCAATCGGAAAACAGATTATAAGTGATAACTTTCTTGTCTTTTCTAGAATGGCTAATTTTCCTCGTTTCGTGTATGTGTGTCCTACACTGCATTTAGATAACTATCCCGACCTTTGCTTTGTGAATATGTTGTTTTTTTTATAACGTCTTTACTATATTCTCAAATTGTGTATGAAAATTCGAGGTTGGAATGAACTAACACCTTAACAGTTAATAGATTCTGTTTCCTGATGGTCCTTTTGTCATCTTTATTTGCCGAGGGAGCCTTGTATGCATTTTAATATCTTTTAAGTTGAAGAAATAGAATTCTGTAGATATTACACTGTTGAAAACACTGCCATATGTTCTTGTACTTACTACTCCCTTTCTTTTATGTACTAGGTATTGTGAAGTTTCCGATTATTAGTGAGTAAGGTTTATAGAGTCCATATATTAAGTTTCTTCTTCTTTTCATATAAATGGTTTTCTCAAGTGTTTATAATTATGGTTATCTCTGTTATTCTTTGATCTTTGTGTCTATTTTTCATGTTTTCTGTGTCTGGTATGTTTGAGTCATTTTATTAATTTAGCTCTTCTGCTGTATTCAATTTACAAGAGGAAAATGTAAGGTATTTCCAAGAAGGACATTTATAATGTCTTACTAAAAAATGAGCCTAATAAGCTATTTTAGAAAAATGAAACTTTTATATTTTCCATGAAGAAAGCAAATGCATTTTTAGGCATTCTATTCACAGAATTAAGTTAATACAACTGCTCGTTTTTAAGCCAATTTGCAAACATTTTTAGACTTGGAAAGTGCTTGTAAGCTCTGAAAGGTGTAACTTGCCAAATAGCTGATACTTTTGAAATTTGGCCTGGGTTCTGGTAAAAAAAAAAAATGTGGTTGACAGCCACACTGCAATTTACAGTAATCCTTTTGGTGTAAGGAAATGAATCTGCTTGGGTTAATAAATGCCAGATGAGTTTCTGGTTCTTTATTACCAAGTCTATTAAAATTCAAGTTTCATTATTTAACTTAGTTAAGGCAATCTCTCTGTGCTGGTGGTGGCCAATGTGATGATAAAATTCTTTGTAATACTGAAACAAACTTTGGGGGAAATTGCATTTTGGTTGGATCATTTTAGTGCACAAATTTGTGATGTG
Organism: Myrmecophaga tridactyla; assembly: GCA_004026745.1. Lineage (NCBI taxonomy): Eukaryota > Metazoa > Chordata > Mammalia > Pilosa > Myrmecophagidae > Myrmecophaga > Myrmecophaga tridactyla. The sequence goes on from PVIY010052228.1 coordinate 8,527, forward strand.
GCTAGCGCCTCAGAATTTGGCATGATACGGCTCAGACTAAAGAATGTCAAGCACAGTCTGCAGTGGCTAGTCCAGGCTTTGGTAGATAAAGTTGAAGACACATAAGAAAGTCCTGCTAGTGCAATAAAGGAGAACTTTCTTGGAAGCCCACCCAACTATTTCTTCTTTTTGTTGGTCATCCTTATCCGCAGGGAATTTTGGAAACTATTTTTAGTTGGGCACAGTATTGCTTCCATTTATATGGGAGTTCTGTTACTAATGAAAAAGAGGTTGACAATCTTGGATTGACTGCTAAAACTGTGCCACAATTATTTTCTCATGGTTCCTTTTTAATAGCATTTTACTTTGCTAAGACTGAATTCTAATGTTGTCTAAGCTTACTGAAGATATTATAGTTGTTTCTTTTTTCTTTCAGTGACCTTGTAGTTTCTTTCTTCCAATATTTTTTTCCTATTGATTTTGGTCGCTTGTCAATTGGAAGTTTCTTTTAGCTTTGGGCAGTCCTTTTCCAGTTGCTCTCTAGATTCTCTGCCGATCTTCTTACATGTTGCTTTGTTCCTCACTACTCTTTCCCTGCCTTACGGACTAGTTGCCTCTTTTCTCTGGGCTTTGCGTGCTTCTGCAGTATCCCTTTGCGCATCCTGAGGTTGAGACACCCTCCATTCTGTCTGTCTCTTACTAGTCCTTCACTTGTTTCCATTTTTGAAATGGAAAAGTTTTCCTCTATAGTTGTCCTTTTTCCAGTTTAAAGTGTATGCCTTTGTCATATTGTGTCTTTTTCTGTGTTCTGGCATAGTGTACTGGAAAGAGTGTACTAAATATGGGACAGTACCACATATGTATAACTCATACATCCCCTCAGATCCTAGAGTAAATTTTGTGACCATGGGCAAGATGCAATAGTATACCTAAGTCTAAATCCCCAAAACTATAACATGAGGATTCTAGGGCGGTGATATCTCCTTATCTTTATGGATTAATGCCTATAATTCTTATGCTTTCATTTTAGTAGGGTTTTGGAGGCAATGGATACCAACGTGTGGCTGATTCATTGTGCTTAGTCCAGAATCGTAGAGAATAAGAGTCTAAAAACAAGGATTGAATGAAGCTTACAATTATTGCTGAGGCATAATCTCACTCAAATAAAATATATGCTGCCTTATTTAAAATTAAAGGAAAATCCTAACTTATTTATTATAAAAATGATTTGAAATGGTGTGTATAAATCCAAAATTCACACAGTGTAATGAGAAAAAATTTAAATTGAGAATAAAGGAATAAATAAAAAAGGAATAAAAGAAACCAAAAAAAGAAAAAAAAAAACCCAACCAAAAAAAGAAGAAAGGAATAGTGAATGTAGGACAAGCAGAGAGTGAGCATAAGAAAGAGAAACTTAAGCCATAGATGAGGTAAAAATTCCTGCCATTTGCGCTAGTAGGGATCATAATCTTTCTAGCAGTTAATTCAGAGGTAGTCTCACGGCCCCATCCTTAACTTTTACAGTCCAGCTTGTACCCACGCTTCTTCATTTGCTAGAAGGAAGATTAGAGGAGGAGGAAATGGGCAATGCCTACCATGTAATAAATGTTCAATAAATGAGAGTTCCTTTCCACCTCTGAAAAAAAAAATGCCTCTTCAAGTTAGCATATATGAAATGCCTAAGTTCCTGTCACTTCACAAAATTGCATTCTACAGAAAATATGTATCCAGCTCTTTTGCCTATTTTAACAAGTGAGTTATTTGCCTTTTTGTTGGAATTCTGGATATAAAGCCTTCATCAGATATATGGTATCTAAATATTTTCTCCCATTTTCTTGTTGTCTTTCACTTTCTTGATAATGTTCTTTGCTGTACTAAAGTATTTAATTTTGACCAAGTCCAATTTATCTATTTTTTCTTTTGTTATTTGTGTTTTTGTTGCAAAGTCTAAGAATGCATTGCCTAGTACAAAGTCTTGAAGATATTTCCCTTTGTTTGCTTCTGAGAGTGTTACAGTTTCAGCTCTTATATTTAGGCTGTTAATCCATCTTGAGTTAATTTTTGTGTAAGTGTGGGATAGGGGTCCATTTTCATTCTTTTTTCATGTGGATATTTGGTTTCCCTAGCACCGTTTGTTAAAGAGACTGTTATTTCCCTGTTGGGTGGACATGCACCCTTGTCAAAAATCAGTTGGCTATAGGTGTGTGGGTTTATTTCTGAACTTTTAATTCTATTCCAGTACCATATGTTTGATTACTGTAGATTTGTAGTAAGTTTTGAAACCAGGAAGTGTGACTCCTCCAACTTCATTGTTCTTTTTCAAGATGAGTTTTGCTATCCAAGGTCCCTTATCCTTTTAGATGAATTTGAGGATTGTTTTTTCTGTTTTTACAAAGAAGGTTTTTTGTGATTTTGGTTGGGTTTGCATGGAATCTGTACCTTGCTTTGGGTAGTATTGACATCTTAATGATATTAAGTCTTCCAAACCATGAGCATGGAATATCTTATATCTTTCCTCCTTTTTTGGGGGGGGTCTTCTTTAATTTCTTTCAGTAATGATTTGTAGTTTTCTGCAGTCAAGTCCTTTATATCCTTGGTTAAATTTATTCCTAGATGTTTTATTCTTTTAATTGCAGTTGTAAACAGAATTGCTTTCTTGATTTCCCTTTTAGATTATACATTGTTGGTGTATAAAAACACCACTGATTTTGTATGTTGATCTTCTACCCCATACTGCGTCCTTCTTGAGTGTAAGTACTAAACTACCCAGCATCAAGCATAGTGCCTAACACATTGAGCATGGCTCAGTAGAAATTTCTTGACAGAATACATTTTCAGTGATTCAGTGCTTTGCCCATAATATTGATACTATAAATTCTTATGGAATGAAACTTAGACAGTAACTTAGATATATAGGTCTGGAGGGAGAAATGAGTAAGAGAATGAAAGCCATCAGGACAACTGGAAACAGCTTGTAATGGCTCTGGTATTTTGTGGTTAAAGGGAATATACTTCAGGCCTATGATGACAGTCCAATAAATAGTTTTCTGTTATACTAGTGAATTCAGACCACTGCAATTCTGGCACCATAAGTCAATGAACAATTCACAATTTGCCACGTGCAATCTTGGAGATGTTTATACATCACTCAAATGTAAACAATTAATGCATAGTGATCCTAGGTTAATCCATAAAATAATTTTTTTTGTATACTGTATGGCAGGGGTCACATTTCATTCTTTTTTCTATGTGAGTATCCCATTTTTGTAGCACCATTTGTTGAATTTTGGTTTGTTTGCTTGCTTGTTGGTTTTTGGGGAAGAGCATGGGTCGGGTATAAACAATTTATTCTATGCTTTTTTCCCTTTTTGCTGCCATAGTGGTTCTCACTGTAAAGAATATAATTAAATTTTAAGGCAATATTAAATCTCCTTTTTATATAAAACTATACCTTTTTCCGTCTCATCATTCCTACATTACTCCCTACTCTGTCCCAAATGAGAAATTTGGAATATAAGTTAGGGTTCTAGCAGGAAACAGATCAGTACTCACAAGATTCAAATGAAGAGACTTTAAAGAAGGGGTGCTCGTAACAAATGTCTGGGAAGAGTTCTGGGAACCGAGAAGGGCTATCAAGTCACAGAAGGTAGCAACAGTGGGAGAATATCTTCCCAAGAGTTGAAAAGGTAAGGAAAAGGAATATTGTTATCAAAAGCTAAACACGCACAACACAAACACACACACACAAACTGGGGCCATGGAGGGCAATCAGGTGAGAACTGTAGTTGAGGTTGTTGAGAGGCAGGACTGAAACAGGGAGGAAATGGGCAAATAGTAACTGTTCTTCCTTCTCACCACCATGTGATGCATCCCCCTGACCAAACTCAATTGGAATTCAACTGTCCAAATATCCCAGATGATGTAATCCTCAGTGGGGTGGCCTCCTGTGGCACAAGAAGGGAGTATAATTGAATCTGAGGGGAGCCAGAGAATACACTGGGGGCAAAAAATATAACCGGCACAAAATATGTTTGTCCCTCCTTATCTCTTTCCCTGCAGTCCAACTTTAGGTCTGATCTAAGAATTTTCCATGCAGGATTTTTCTCTTTGATTTTAAGAATCCTTAATTAACATTTTTATATATCCCAGTCTTGTTATCCAGGATCTCAGTCTACCATAGTCTTCTATTCAACTTTTACCTTAAAACCACTGATACCTGCTTGATTTTAACTTTTTGCTGAATATTTTTCTTAGATGGGTTTTTTAGGCAACACATTTCTGAAACCTTACATTCCTGCATATACCATTCTCTTACCTGAGAGGTGAATGATTTCTTGACTGGCTATAGAAGTTTTATATCGTAAATTTTATCCCTCTTATGTCTATAGAGTTGTCCCACAGTCTTCTCCCAATGTTGAGATGAGAAGTCTTTTGAAACCTGTTCTCCTCACATGGAAGCTTATAATCTTTTTCTGGTAATATTTTTCTTTATCAGAAAATGACATATTTTTATCTGACCTCCTTAAATTTTATTCTGGTTGTTGAATTAGTTTAATTATTGTTTCATATCTCTTTTGTTTTTTTTGCATTGAGATTTCCTACAGCTCTCCTTGGAGTCTCTTTTCTTATTTCTATCTCTTTGTATTTCGCCTCTAATTATGGTGGTTTTAATGCTATCCTTCAGTTTATCTACTGAATTTTTTAGTTCATGGAATATATTTATATAGTTGTCACCTATGCCCTCTAGTAGCTCTAATTCATTAGCAGTTGGGAATTCTTCATGTTTGTTCTTCCTCTAGTTGCTGAACTCCTTAGATATCTGGTTGTTGTTATTATTATTATTATTATTATTATTATTATTTCCTTCTCATAGTATCTCAGGTCTAGCTTCTGGGCTACCTTTTGTGATGGAGGATTCAGTGATTTCTTTGTCCCTGCGGCTGACAGTGAATCTGCAGGCAGGCTCCCGTCCCATCTGTACACACTAGTAGGAAACTTCCTGCTCCCAGATTTACTTATGCTCTTCCTCCTTGAGTAAACGGGACTCCCTGCCTGCTCACTTTTCAGGGGGTCCTGGAAACTGGTCCTATTGTTTTCTTTATGGGTCCAAATCTATCTGTGGGTTATTTCTGTCTGGAAACCAATGCTATAAGAACCTTACCCTGGGGCTCTGCTACTCCTGGTCCTCAGGTTCTCCTCAAGCTGAGAGGGAGGTGGTCTTGTAATCTCTTGTTTACCCTCTGGAGCCACAATATCTTTCCTGGCACTGTGGAGGGGTGGTGTATAGCTTGGATTAGGTGTTGGGGGAGTAGGAAGGCTGCATTTAACTTTCTAGAACATTAAAAACTGCCTTAAGTTTTCTATAGATGCCCTATTAATATTTATCATGTTTTTGGCCATCTATCTAGCGATTCAGAACGATTATTCACTTTTGAAATATGTTTTAAAATTTTTAACTTAAGCATTTTTCAGTGCACAAAGATGTTTTACATTTCAAAACCTGGACTGTAGCATTTTCTCTTGAATGTGACTTTGGAATAAATGCATACATATTTTGTATAGTAAGGGGTTGTCATGGTTATGGTTTTTGAGATGACATGTTTAGCCTGTGGTCAGTAGACTATAGAACATTTGTAGTTAGAGCCAGTGGAAAGAAATCCTAGCCAACAAGTATCATTTTGTTGCAAAATGTGGCTCTTGGAAAAGCCAGGCCAATTGGGTATGAAAAAGCCTTGATTTAGGAGTGGCACACTGGCAGTCTCTCTGAGGACCACACCCTGTGAAAAAGAGTGGACCTCAGGATATTTTACCCTTCCCTTCCTGAGTCAACAGTCCACTGACGAGCTTGGCATCACTCTTTTTTTTTTTTTTTTTAATTTGCATATGGGCAGGAGGCACCAGGGATTGAACTCCAGACCTCCAGCATGGCAGGTCGGAGCTCTGCCTGCTGAGCCGCGGCAGCCGCCCTTGGCATCACTCTTAATATTACAGTGCTCTATGTGAACTTTGGACCGAAATAATAGTCTCATTCTTCTAACGTGGTTCTCAACTGGGGGTGATTTTGTCCTCCATATCACATTTGGGAATATCTGGATACTTATTTGTTTGTCACCAGAGTGGTGGGTGGGTACTACTGATATCCAATAGTTAGAGGGATGCTGCTAACCACCCTTAAATGGACAGTTCTGCTCCCACAACAAAGATTTATATGGCCAAAATGTCAATAGTTTGGTATATATTCCTTCTAGCCTCAATGTTCTGGAGCAACTAGAAGGAAAGATTTGAGATGATGGTATGATAGCCCATGACAAACTCTGGGATCTGTCCTATAACTACTTTTTGAAGTGTGCTTTGAAAATTATTGCTTTTTTCTTTCTTTGCTTTGAATATATGTTATATTATACAATTTAAAAAGTTAAAAAAAAATATCAGTAGTTTAGAAGTTGAGAAATCTTGTTCTACAGTCTTGATTTCCCCCCCAAATATTTTTTGGCACCATGTGATTTTTTTTTTTTTAAACTTTTTATTAATTAAAAAACTTAACAAAAGAACATTAATATATCATTCCATTCTACATATACAATCAGTAATTGTTAATATTATCATATAGTTGCATATTCATCATTTTTTAGAACATTTGCATCGATTTAGAGAAAGAAATAAAAAGACATCAGAAAAAGAAATAAAACAATAATAGAGAAAAAAAGATTATACATACCATACCCCTTACCCCTTGCTTTCATTTATCACTAGCATTTCAAACTAAATTTATTTTTT
>PVIY010052229.1:0-15341 GCA_004026745.1 Myrmecophaga tridactyla
CAATCATGTTAACTGCAAATAGAGACAATTAAAAAAAATAGTATACATATATACACACAGCGACCCCAAAGGACAAGAGTGAAGGCCCAGGAATAGTGAAACAGGGGAATTAGGGAAAACCAGTTCTCAGTTCTCCTTCCTCACATGGTAGGTTATTAAGCTGATCACCACAATGGACAACTGAGGCTCAATCCTTCAGGAGTCCTATGAGAAGCTGGGAAGAAATGCCTCAGCATTGTCAGCTGGAGTATCAGGAGATGGGGTACTTATTCACTGGCTTTAGTCCTGCCTCAGGCAAGGGTTACCCTATAGGCTGTGAACTACCTAACACTTCCAAGTGTGTGCATGAGTCGATAGAGCTGAGCAAGTTCACACTGACGGAGAAGCGCTGGGAGAGAAAGGGAAGCACACAGCGTAGCTGAGGCTACACCTGCACACAGCTGGTTGCTATATCAAAAGCTAGAGTGAAAAAGTGCAAGAGGACATTAAGTGGGGCAAAAGAGGTGTCCAAAATGTGCATATACATATGTGTACACACATATTTGTATGTGCGTTTGTTTATATATAATGTATGTATATATACATATATATAAAATATATTACAAAGAATGCTAAAGTCAAGAAAAATGGGTTCTAGAATAAGTTTTATTACTCTGCATCTCTGAGCCTGTATAAAACATAGAGACTTTGATTCGATTTCTTCTAGCCCTAAAATTCTTTGTTCTCCTGTATTTAAGGCTAGTTCCTAGCCTTGAAGTGAACTAAATTTTACCGATTCTGAGCCAGAATGGCATTATAAATTCAATTAAATAAACATTTACTGAAATTTTATTGTGTTCCAAACACTGTTAAAAATACAGTTCACTATAACATAAACATTCTTACTCTAAATCCTTTTTGATTATTGATTTAGTTGGATTACTATTTACCATATTTGTAACTTTTTTATTTGTTGCTTTGTTCTTTTTAAATCTCCTTTTTCAATTTCCTAATTTATAAAATAAATCACTTTCCTCAAAGGATTTTACTTCTGGATTGAAGGTTGTGTCAGAACCATCCAACAATTAATTTAGTCTGAAAATCACAAGATCAGCTCATTCAGTTAGCTTCCAAATAACACTTGTTTTTCTTAAATGATAACCTCTATTCTTCTTTAAATGGAAGGTATAGAACAAAATCCTTGATAGAAAGACTTAAAAAATAGTACATATGATTACACAAACCACAAAATAATTTGTATAACCAGGATCATAATTTCAGATTAAATCTCCATACATACTACTTAAACCTCACTCAGCCTATAATTCTGTTTCTTGTTCACAGTACCACATCACCAATCCTCAACAACCATCTTACAAAATCCACTCATTTAACAGATATTTTAACAGACACTACTCTTGTATTAGGAACTCTATTAGGTGCTGAGTGAGACTGATCAAAAAGTAAGAGTAGGATAACAAAACTGAGATGTTGCAATATACCTCAATTATCAAATCAAATGTCCTATGGTGCAGTGGTTAGTAGAACAGTTATATATACAAAGGGTAGTAATTCACAAAGGGACTATAATCAAAAAGCCATACTGCATTTCTTTATAAAGTCAGCCCTATCTAGAATATTGCTTTGTATCAATATTTACTGAGTTTCCTCAGACACACAGACTTATACAAAGCAGAAAGAACAAACAGTACTATTTTTTACAATATAAAATCTATACTGTATTTTGAAAATACCACAGGTTCAAATTAGAAGCAAGCCCAGTTTTTCCTTATTTTAAAAGTTAAACCTGGGTAAAAAACAACAAACAAGTTAGTACAAATATGCAGGGGTGAATCCAAATCTGTAAAATCTGTAAAATACTACACCTGAAGTATTCCTGATGGAGCTTTGATTAGCTGAGCATATGCACAAAATCTATCAACCATGCTGGATAAGTTACAAAGATAAGCCTTTTCCTCAGTTTATTTTTCCTACGGTTTATTTAGTCCCCACTCCCCAACATACACTTTTTAAAGCAAACATAAAGCCCAAATCCAGCAATCTAAAATGAAGATTCACCTATATAAAAATAGCAACTGTTCATTTAATCTACTATTCAGAAGAATGTAAATGCTTATTCCAACAATTAGAGTTACGAAGACAAAAATCTTTTCAAGTCAGGAGGAAACTAAAATTCTTTTGAAAATAAAGTACTTAATTGTGATCAAGATTACTATGCCAAAGGATAGGCTAAGCCTACTTAAAATTAGGCCTAAGAGTCACCCCCACAGAACCTCTTTTGTTGCTCAGACGTGGCCTCTTACTCTAAGCCAACTCAGCAGGTGAACTCACTGCCCTCCCTGCTACATGGGACATGACTCTCAGGGGTGTAAATCTCCTTGGCAATGTGGGACAGAACTCCTGGGATGAGCCAGGACCCAGCCTCAAGGGATTCAGAAAGCCTTCTTGACCAGAAGGGGGAAGAGAGAAATGAGACAAAATAAAGTCTTGGTGTCTAAGAGATTTCAAACAGAGCCAAGAGGTCATCCTGGAAGTTATTCTTATGCATTATATAGAAATTCCTTTTTAGTTTATGGTGTATTGGAGTGGCTGGAGGGAAGTACCTGAAACTTTTGAGCTGTGTTCCAGTGGCCTTGATTCTTTCTTTTTTTTTTCCCAGTGGCTTTGATTCTTGAAGACAATTGTATAAAGATATAATTTTTGACCACCACTGGCTACCTGTTGTGTGCTGAAATGATATTAATGATCTCAAATTCCAAAGAACAAAAAACAAAAAAAAAAGATATAATTTTTACAATGTGATTGTGTGAGTGTGAAAACCTTGTGTGTGATGTTCCTTTTATCCAGAGTATTAACAGATAAGTATTCAAATATGGATAAAAAATAAATAAATAATGGGGGGGGATAAGGGGTAAAACAAATTGGGTAGACTGAAATACTGGTGGTCAATGTGAAGGAGGGGTAAGGGATATGGTATGTGTGAGTTTTTTCTTTTTCTAGAGTGATGCAAATGTTTTAAAAATGATCATGGTGATGAATAAACTTCTATATGATGATATTGTGAGCCACTAATTGCACACCATGTATGGAATGTATGTGTGTGAAGATTTGTCAAAAAAAATAAAATTAAAAAAAAAAAAGATTACTGTGCCAGGTTTTTTCTTTCACACTTACGTGGATGACCTGCATAAATGGATTACTCTGGGAAAAAACTGAAGAAAATAAGACATTTACAATAAGAAGAAAAATGTACAGGAAACATTTCATTCTTCTCATATCTTATATCTAATTGATGATCCCCACAATTTCATAATATGAGCATTTAATATTTTGTAGTTTCAGATATTACTGTAAAGACTATTACGTCAAGCTTGCTGTGACTAAGAATTATAAACAACCTGAAGCCCACTGAACTCTACAATAATTTCTGCTGAAATTAATTTCCAGTGTAAATTTAGGTTAGATATAACCCCCAAATGGTTCTTAAAATGAACACCAACAGTGGCTATAGGGAAGTACCTGAAACTGTTGAACTGCAATCTAGTAGCCTTGATTCTTGAAGACTATTAACTAAAAAGCTTTTACAATGTGACCATGTGATTGTGAAAACCTAGTAGCTGATGCTCCCTTTTTTTTAAGAGTTTTTTTTTAAATTTATTTTATATTATCAAACCAAAAAACAACATACAAACATGAACATTCTTAACATACAAACATTCTGTGTATGGTGTACAATATCATCAATATCAGAATATCATCACATAGTAGTATATTCATGTATTAGTTAGGGTTCTCTAGAGAAACAGAATCAATAGGAAATACCCATAAATATAAAATTTATAAAAGTGTCTCACGTAACTGTGGGAACGAAGAATCCAAAATTCATAAGCCAGGCTGTGAAGCTGACAACTCCGATGGAGGATCTGGACGAACTCCACAGGAGAGGCTCGCCGGCCAAAGCAGGAAGAGAGCCTGCCTCTTCTGAACCCTCCTTAAAAAGCTTCCAGTGATTACATTAAGCATCACTCAATGCAGAAGGCACTCCCCTAGGCTGATTAGAAATGCAATCAGCTGTGGATGCAGCCAACGTGATCATGATTTAATTCTATGAAAAGTCCTCATAGCAAAAGACAGGCCAGTACTTGCCCAACCAGACAAATATCCCACCACTGGCCAAGTCGACACATGAACCTGACCATGACAATTCATCACCATGATCATTTTTTAGAACATTTGTATCACTCCAGAAAAAGAAATAAAAAGAAAATAGAAAAAACTCACATATATCATACCCCTTACCTCTCCCTCTCACTGACCAATAGTATTTCCATCCACTCAATAGATTTTAACCTTTGTTCTCCCTATTTTTTTTCTATACCTCTTACCACTCCCTTTCATTGTTCACTAGTATTTCAATCTACTCAATTTATTTTAACATTTGTACCCCCCTATTATTTATTTATTTTTAATCTATATTTTTTTACTCTTCTGCCAATATTGTACATAAAAGGAGCAGCTGATACTCCCTTTATCCAGGGTATGGACAGATAAGTAAAAAATAAAGACAAAAAAATAAATAATAGGGGTAGATAAGGGGTAAAAAGCAATTGGGTAACTTGAAATACTAGCAATCAATGAGAGGGAGGAGTAAGGGTATGGGATCTATGAATTTTCTTTTTATTTCTTTTTCTGGAGTGATGCAAATGTTCAAAAAATGATCATGGTGATGATTATGTGATCATATTATGTGATCATATTATGAGCCACTAATTATGTGATCATATTATGAGCCACTAATTATGTGATCATATTATGAGCCACTAATGGCATACTTTGTGTGTGAAGATATCTCAATAAAAATATATATTTTAAAATTTTTATTAATAAAACCAATCAACAAACAAAACATTCTTAACATGTGAACATTCCATACTTGGTGTGCAATCAACGGCTCACAAGATCATCACATAGTTGTATATTCATCACCATGATCATTTCTTAGAACATTTACATCACTCCAGAAAAAGGAACAAGAAAAAAGGAAAAACTCATACATACCATACCCTTTACCCCTTCCTTTCATTGACCACTAATATTTCCCTCTACCTAATTTATTTTAACATTTGTTCCCCCTATTATTTATTTATTTTTAATCCATATTTTTTACTCATCTGTCCATACCGTAGATAGAAGGAGCATCAGAACAAGGTTTTCACAATCACACAGTCACTTTGTGAAAGCTTCAATAAAAATATTTTTTAAAAAAATGAATAGCAACAAGAATTTGCCCCTCAGAGTAGTAAACAAAAAAAATTCCTAGGCTACAATTAAACAGAAAAAATTGAAGTAGCTAAGGCTGTGATGTATCTTGAAAGAATTCTTGTAATTCTGAGATAAGCTATTAATACATATGGCTTTTTACAATAGCACATAAACAACATAAGTTAATTTTTATAATATGAAAATTCAGGGCTCTTAAAAAGTATGTCAAAGAACTTAATACAGGGACTCAGATACTTGTATGCCAATGTTCATAGTGGCATGATTTGTGATGCCAAATAATGGAAACAACCCAAGTGTCCATCAACAGATGAATGGTTAAATAAAACATGGTATACATATGTAGTGGAATATTATTCAACCATGAAAAGGAAGAAGTTCTGCTACATGCTACAACATGGATGAACCCTAAAAATATACAAAGTGAAATAAACCAGACACAAATGTACAAATATTTATGATTCCACCTACATGAAATCCATGAATAAGCAAATTCATAGGGACAGAAAGCAGATTAGAGGTTGCCAGGGGCTAGGAGAAGGGGAAAATAGAGAATTATTGCCTAATGGGTATAGAGTTTCTGTTTGGAATGATGAAAATGTTTCATAATGGATGGTTACCCAACATTGCAAATATCATTAAAGCTACTCAATTATACACTTAAAAACGGTTAAAATGGCAAATTTTATGTTAGTTATATATGTTACCACATATATAACTTATTTTTTTGCATGGGCAGGCACCAGGAAACGAACCCAGGTCCCCAGCACGGCAGGCGAGAATTCTGCCACTGAGCCACTATCGCACCGCCCAACATTTTTTTTTTAGTATGAGAAAACTAGGAAGGATGATTTCAAGATTTCTAAATTATGACTGAACTTGAGAAAGAAAACTGCATTTGTAAACGAAAACAAATGTGAAAGATTCAAACTGGCAGTTAAAATCCCCCTCCCATGCGCCACTTAATCCTCTTAGAGGGTTTCCTGCAAGGGCATCGGAAAAGGCTCCCAGCTCTGGTCTCTCCTCCCTTCACTGTACACATGTTGTCAACTGATCTTCCTAATGATAGTTTTGATTGTAACTCATCTGCTCAGAAATCCTCAGCAAACAGAAGGGAAAGCTGCTGAGCTCGATGAGCCCACATTCACCTTCCCAATCTGATTTCTTTTGACTTTGCCTACATACCCCCTAGATGCCAGCCACACGGAACTGCTGGCTACCCCTGAGATGCCCACACTCCGATTCAATTCTACTGCTCATTCTGTTCCCTTTGGTTGAAATTCCCTTTCTTATTCCTGCTAAAATCCTATTCAACTCACAGCTCTTCCCAATGCCATCTCCCCATGAGATCTTTTCTTCCAACTGGCCGTGACCTTCTTTCCTTTGACACCTCAATGTACTTGCAGAGGTCTCTAAAGGAACTCATAACACAATCACCTGCCATCTCCACCATAAGACTGTAAACCATCTGAGCAAAAGCTGTTAATTCATTCTCCATCCCCTGAAGCAACCTCAACAGCCGACTCAAGTATGTTTTGAGTCAAAGTATACTGAATTGTGCTCCAAGGAAGTCCTTGGAAGGAAAATACTTTGAGTGCACGAATAGAAAAGTAAAGGGCTGGGGAAAGTACTTTGAGAAAAAACATCAGAAAAAATTTATAACTAATGACAGAAATATTTTACTTTTGTAGGACTGAGACCTATAGGCATGATGGAAAAACACACATAAAACCTCTCTCTTTCCAATTAAATAATAAAGAAGTGTGACCTTTAAAAAATAAATTCATTCATATTCCCCAAACAAGCAGTAGAAAGTAATAAAAGAAGTATTAACAACTCTGTTACAATGAAATTAAAAAGTCCTAATAGCTTATATGTAATTATACTCCCAAGTATAAAGCTTAAAATAATTCCTTCTTTTGCAAATTTACTCCCTAGTAATAGGATGCCAGACTAAAAATCACTAGCTCTTCTTTAACTAAAGTCTCCAAAAAACGAATGAATGAATGAGATTTAAGAAAACTTCATTCAGTGTTCACTATAAGACAGTGCTTCTCAAAATATTTGTATGAAAGGACTAGGTTTTAAAAATTTTCTACCTGTTGCAGACTGATATTCCTATAAAACACATAAAAATGTTGCAGCAATATTTAAAGGATGACACACACTCTCTGTTCTTAATTTGTCATGGAAAAGTAACAGACTTCACAAACAGGCACTAGTCTGCTCTAAGCTTTTCCCTGAATCCACCTGTATTCAATATGCTACCAAATGAAGGGAAAGGTAGGGTATATGCCTACCTTCTGCTCTTGTACCTCAAACACTGCTTCGTGGACACTGCAAGCAAAAAGTGAGGTAGGCAGGTCACTTAAATCCATCATCTCTTCCAAATCATCTTCATTTTCACCAAAAACCATCTCTTCTTCTTCTTGGTCACTGCTACAGAGATCTGATTGGCTGTCATTCCAGGATTTCATAGTGTCCCTTAGCATTATTCCCTAAAAGCAGGTATTTTCTGTTTTTAAAGTTCTAGGATGTCTACCAAGCACCCACTGTTTAAAAACAAAAACAACACAGAGATAAGACTTTGAAGGCCAAATAATGTTCCAAATCAGTCAGTTTTTCAAGATAGCAATCTATCAAATGAAACAATTTTATTCAGTAAAGATAAAACAGCCTTTAAATCAACTCATTACAGTCCTCCTAAATAAATTCTATATATACTAATTTGATTTGCTTTGTGCATTTTACACAATACATCTCACTGGCCATAATACATTAAGAAAAAAGAGCAAGTTTTTAGTAAAATTGGAAAAAAAGGACAATACAAAATGAGATGGTATCAATATGTACACTAGTTTACAAGCAGTATGAGGGAAAATGTGAACCAGAACAGCCTTCACATATTTGTTTTGAGTGTTAGTTCTACAACACTGAAACTGGCACAGCAGAATAAAACCCACAGACTCACTCACCATCTGTGCTCTGAAGCGTGGTCTGTCATGGGCCAACTTAATTCTTCTTAACCAACTGGTTCTTTTTCAATATACTCTCAATATAATTTTCAATATTGAAAATCAATATTTTCTATACAGAGTAACACAGAACCAAATGTCCTACAGCAAGTCAGTCTTTGTTAATGGTAGAAATATTTACAGTGGGCAAAATTTTACATACCAGACAATCAAAAAGATGTCTTTTTTCCTGATCATTAAAAATCTTTCGTGTTAACCGAAGGCTTGGAGTTGACAGTGTCACTCTACAGACAATGGAACAGAGTCTTAAATATAGCCTTTTATGGGCTATTTATGTGCCCGTCTGTCTTCTCCAATGAACTGCATACCACACCCACCAAGCAGAGTGCCCTGAACGTCACATACCTGAAGATGCTGAAATGGAATATAAGAAATACTTCTCAGGTACAAAAAAATTAAGTGATTATGATTATTATTCTCTCAATATTATCTAATTTGTGATTTTCCCTTTTATTTCAAAGAATACAAAGTGGCATGTTTACATGTAGTACATTACAGAACAGAAATTATAAGATAAAAATAGGTGTTCCCCCTATTATTCTACTATATCAATCAGAAAAGACTACTTCTAAAAAGTATAATTTTTACTCAATTTTATAAATATTTTCTGAGTGCCTAAGGCATGCCAGGTATTGGCGGATACTAGACGAATACAACATGGCTCCTCTCTTACCTTCAAGGAGCTCCCACCAAAGCAAGGATTCTCCCCCTGCAACGATGCTAAAGTACCACTCTCTTAAAGGACTATGTTCCATTAATTGTCTCCTATATTTTCAATTTCTCCTTCTCTGCTTATTCCTCTCCCTCAGCCAATATAAATATTCACAATCTAACCCCCACTTTCTTAAAAAGAAACCCTTCCATTTAGAGTCTATCTTTCCCTCAATCTACCCCTCTTTCCTTCACCTTTCCTTCCAACTTTCTTGAAAGTGTAATCTATATTTGCTATGTTCACTTCCTCAATTCCAGTCACTCCTGAATTCAGGGCAGTTGGGCTTCTGCCACTGCCATTTGGCTGAAACAGCCCTCATTATGGACAGAAATGCTTTCCTAATCATTGGCACCTACCTCTGTAGTAGGACCTCGCCACCCATCCTATTCACTCTCAGACCTCTCAGTGCCCCTGCTTCCTGGTTGCAGCCTTTCCTGGCTTGCCTTCCTCATGGGTTCTTCTTTCTCCACTTATCTTTACAACTTAAGTCTCTTTGAGGTTTCAACCCTGATTCTCTCCCGCTTCCTCATCTTATTCTTCCTGGGTGATTTTATCCACACCCAAACATGTAACAACATAACCACCAGTGGTTCTCAACATTTTTTCCTGCATCCCTATGGTTCACATGCACAAGAAGTATGTGTCAAGACTGTATTCATCCCACACTATGATTCTTAAGCCAGAGAGGATGCTACCACAGCTGAGAGGAAGACAAAGCAGAATCTTAGAGAATAAAGGAAAGGGGAAGTTTGGAAAAAGGACCATGTCCCTAAGGGATAATAATCTGCATTTCCGTCTTTCCTGCCCATGCGCACTGAAAATCACCAATCTATATGACTTTTGAATTTACAACGCCAGACTCATCCCCTCCCTCCTGAGTTTTAGACTTGTATTTTTAGCATTCTATTGAACATTTCTACCAGAACAGCCCACAGAAACGACATTTTTTTTTTTCCAAAAACTTATTCCTTTAATTAGATTATTGTGCTGGAAATCTCCAATCTGGAAGGTGGATTTGGGGGCTGGGGTGGAGGGACAGTAGCTCATCATGGCTTTCACTGTAAGCTTTCCTTGAAGACTAAGTTGTCAGGTAGTTTGTAGCTCTCATAGCTGTTCATTTCTCTGTTATATACTCTCTCCCCACCCCCTCCTTTTTTTTTTAATATGGGCAAGTACCGGGAAATTGAACCCTGGTCTCTAGCATGGCATGCGAGAACTCTGCCTGCTGAGCCACTATGGCCTGCCACTAACCGCCCCCCCCCCCCTTTTTTAAAGTGCACAGGCCAGGAATTGCATCCGGGTCTCCCACATGGTAGGTGAGAATTCTACCACTTAACTATCCATGCACCCCCTCAGTTATAACTTATGACTATTTGCTTACGAATCACTCCTAGCTACCAGACTGTGAGCCTTTGAATTCCTAGTTCCAGGCATAGTTTCTAGCTGAAAGTATGGCTTAATACGGATTGCTAAATAAAAGCAGATAGTATTGTGTTTACACCACTCATGTGGTAGTACAAATAAAATAAATTTTAATTTTGACCAGGATTTGAGACAGATTCTCAAAGGACTTAAAGGATGCATAGAATTTCAGCAGGAATAGAGTGGGGCCCATGCCAGGTAAAGCACACAGTACATGAACAAAGGCAAAAAGACAAAAAGGTCAGCATGCCCATAGACCATGTGACCTGGCCTGGCTGGAGTGTTTTGTGAGGGTGACTGCAAAAAAGCTAGAAAGGTACACATGGGCCAGTTTGCTCTGAAAGAAGTTATGATTTAAAAACCAGTCAGTATCAGCAGGCCATTGAAGGTTTTTAGACAGGGAAATGAAATAATCAATCCTATTTAACTTTCACCATCACTAAAGGTCAGATGATCTTTATATTTTGTCTCTTAGAGGCACTAATGTCTTTACCCCCCTCACACCAATCCATTAAAAAAGGGGGAAGAACATACTATGCCTGTTTTGTTGGAGTGTTGGAGAGCTGGGGAGCTAGAAATGGCTAGATTGTTGAAATCTGAGAGAGCCAATCTATTTTTCATAAGAGTTTTTGTTTCAAGTTCCTTCCTCCAACCCCTAAAAAGAAAGAAAGAAAAAAAAAATCAGAGCACAGGAAATAATCCTTCGGTTAACTTAAAAAAAAAAATTCTTAGAATGTTATACCTTTGTTTCCTGTTTTCTCCCTTCATTTTTTGAGTAGCTTTTTCTTTTGATATAATTTCAAAAAGAAAATGATGTAAGAATAACACAAGGAACTCCTGTATACCCTTAAGCCAGAGTTACCATTTACTGACATTTTGCTTCTATGCTTTATCATTCTCTCTTTTTATACATATGCATTGCTTTGGAACCATTTGAGCATAAACCGGAGATTGTCTACCTCTTTACTCTCAAACACTTCAATGTGTAAGAACAAATTCATTTTCTTACATAGCCATGTTACAATTATCAAAACCACAGTATTATCTAATTCACAGCCTATATTCAAATTTCATCAATTATCCCAACAATGTCTTTTATAGCTATTTTCCCTTCTCTCTAGATTTGCACCCTGGCTCCCCTAGTACCTTGTATTAGGTAAATTACTTAACCTCTCTTGTATTTCTGTTTCTCAACTATAAAATGCGGGATAATAATCACACTTACCCAACAAGGGTGATAAGAAAGCTAAATGAGTGAATACATGCTAAGTGCTCAAAATAATGCTTTGCATGTAGTTAGTGCTCAATAATTAATTATTTTTATATAGATACAATCTATATAAATATGGCAATGTCCTGTTGGATACAAAGGGCCTAATAACATCAGAACCATTGTTGGAACTGATGTTAATAAATTGAGAAAAATACATCCCCAAATGATCCAGTTCCAAGAAACAAAAAGGCAACAAAAATAAAAACACTTTGAATCATTTCAAGAAAACTATTCAGTGGCCGACATATCAATAAGATGAGATCCAAGGTAAGTACTACGGGAGGTAATAATACGGCCCCCATATAAAAACAGATTTAAAAACAGAACTAGCTGAACAAAGGCTAAAAGCCATGTGCCTTTTTATGGGCCTTACAGAATTTTTATATTATAATGCAGTGCATTCCTTATCAGAGCATTAAAATTTCGATGATGACTCTCTGTGAGCCATGAGTACTTTTGGATATAGCTTAGGTCAACACTGTTAACGATTCCATAATTTCCTTACATCATAAATGTATTTAAATTTGAATAGAAAGAGAGAGATGATAAATACGAGCCAGTGAAAAGACAATCCTAGCACATTTGCAAGGAAATTAGATCAGTACTTACAAGGTAATTCAGCTAGTACTTAATATTTAAAGGGTAACTCGGTTTCACTAAGGCCAAAGAAAAAATTACCAAAGGACATTGGTTCTATGCCATTATTACTGGAGTTGTTGCTAACTTCACCCACCCAACCATAACAAGACTAAGCTGTCCCTTGGTTTACTAAGCCAGGGAAATACTGATGGTTCAGCAGAATGTGTTAAACCAATATCCTCCAGCTTCTGTAAGCAAAGGTCTGTGCTAACCAGGTTTTAGCATCATCTTCAGTACAACTGCAGCCGGGGCTGGCTTCTGGCAAATTGCTTCTTCATGGAAACATCAAATGAGTGGAAAAATTCCAAGTAGCATGACCATCTGCTCTGCTACAATAAGCCTCGTGACAAAAGTAATCCATCAAAGCAAAATGTCAAGCACATTTCATCCACTTTGCACTTTAAGTTCATCAGGATAAGGTAAATCCCTCTTCCTCTAGTCTTTTTTATAAAATAATTTCTCAAAATAATATGCCTCTAAACTTTGTGAACATTTTCAAAACCCAAACAGGACTTCAATACTTTAGCTAGATACCTCATTATTTTTTTGGTGTGTTTAGAATGCTACTGAACAACCCTGGAAGCACGCAGTATTCCACTTCCAGCTCTACAGGTGTCCTGCTGAACGACGTTGGAAAAGTCACTTGGCTTCTCTGTTTATGTTCCCTCATATATAAAATGGGGGAAATACTCACAGAGGCTATTAAATGACTAAATTCCTTTAAAAAATATTTATAAATTTAGGCATTTCTTTAAAAACAAACCTCAGAACTGTCAATATTCTGAACTGCTATCATGAAAGCCTGTAGATTCTACTCCCTTTTTATTTCACCACTTATAGGTGAAATTTTAGTATTTGTATTTATTTAATAGGTCTGGTTTTAAAAAAAAAAAGCTTGGTGCAACAGTAAAGTAAAATAGGTGAAAATTAGGTATTTGTAGTCTCTGTGTGTTTCAATGACCTATGCCCTGTTTTCATATATAATCTAAAATTGATCCTATTGTAATTACAGAGTTTTAGTGTCCCTCCAAGAATAGTATTTGTTAGCACTAGGGACATAGTGGAAACAAACAACTAAATCAGCTGTCAAAACACATGAAATAATAGATGGATGCTACTTGTTTTGCTGTATATCATTCACTTTTCCCCACTGTCACCTTTAAATTCTAAAGGAAAAATGGAGATCTGCTGTCTGACCTCTACCTCCTGTGGTTTTTTCAAATCTAGTTAACAAAATGGTGTCCAACGTTAGGTCTTCCATTATTTCACAGGTTTCAGCCTAATGGATTTTCAAGTCACCAAATTTTTCATGATGTTCAGCTTAACTCTTTCAACCCGCAACTCCTCTAACTACCATACAATTTGCTTTTCACTATAATCCTAACGTTCAAATATTTAAAAGCTTTACAAATGTTATAATCCAATAGTGGAAAAAAAAATCTTGTTTTCCCTAAAAGCACTGAAATCTCTTCTTCAGCTAAAAAAAAACGGTTTGCCAATGCAAAAAAATGTAGGAAGCCCTTTCCGTGGCTAAAGAACGGTAGTTTTCCAGCCTTTCACTGCCTTCCTGCACCAAAAGTTCATTTCTAGAACACAAACATAAAATCCACACCAAAAGGGACAAATCTGTGTGATGCATAAATATCTAGATCTGGAGTCAACATTATGTGTTTTCACAATTCAATATTTTGAACCAGAGCTAATAAAATAATCTTGGAAGGAATTTTTTTTCATATATAATAAAAACAACAAATAAGTCCATTGCTTTTCTTATCAAATACTACATCAAAGACTTCTATAAAATGCTTAGTTCAAATAAATGTTGTGTTCTGGGTAGATTTCAGTAAGACGCAGCAAAAATTTCTGGCTTTGAACGCCACACTAAAGCATCACGCTGAATAATCCTAGTTTGTATCTGAAACACAACCCGGCTGTAAACGGCTCCCTCAAATAAAATCCTAATCCCTCCAGGGGATGATCAGATTTTGCTGCGGAAGCTGCAAGGAAGGAACTTCCAAAACAGACTACTACTGCTCTACCTCCTCAGGCAGCAGAAGGAAACAGATAGCCAAGTTTCAAGAAGTTACAAAATAAGTAACGCGATGATTATGCATGCATCCTGCTGGGGACAGGGAAGGAGGCGAGAAAGAGGGGGGCTGCCAACTTCCGGCGGTCCCTGTCTTTCCGACGGCACCTCTCCTGCTTTCGGGAGAGGCTGGGCCTGTCATTTTCAAAAAGTCAAACAGCTGTTGGGAGAAAAACTGCTGGTGGAGAAGAGAGAAAAGCATGTTTTCTGTTTTGTTTTGTTTCATTTTTCAAGACCCCACCCCAAAGGCTGCCAGACAAGAATCCTGGGCGCGCGATGGGTTGACTCCGGAAGGCAAGCGCCGCGGCAGCATCTCTAGGGTCTCGGGCACTGGAGAGCCCACCTCTCCCGGGCATCTCCCGACAGTTTCTTTTTTAACTTTTCCTATCCCCTTTCCCCCAGCCGCTCCACTGCCGGCCACGAAACCTGCTTGGAGATGCCGGGCACCGGCCCCACCCTGCGAAGGGGCGACTCACCTGCGCGCTTGGCCGCTGCAGGAAGGGGGGAAAGAGGCCCGGGCGACCCGACGGGACTGTGGAGGAGCCGGGGCGCCGCGAGGAGCGAGGCTTCGCAGAGACGCGGCGGGCTGGGATCCAGGAGGTCGGGCCGCTGGGGACCGACAGCAGAGTCGGGTGCGGCGCCGGCCACCCGCAGCCTCGCCGCGGCGCTCTCAACGCCGGCGGGAGCAGCCGCCTCGGCGACGACGCGAGCAGAGCTTGGAACCGAGCGAAACAGCCTGCGTCGCGCGCGCGCGTCCCCGACAGGGCGCGCTCCCCCGGCAGGGCCGCGCGCGGCGCAGGCGCGCGGGGCGAGCGGAGCCCAGACGCCGGTGCAGGAAGCGGCCCAGCCCCTCGCGCGCGAGGGCGGGAGGCGGGGCGGGCTGGGGGAGGTGGG
>PVIY010052230.1:0-15282 GCA_004026745.1 Myrmecophaga tridactyla
AGATGCTTCAGCAAATGTGTACAATTGTGTAACTTCTAACACATTCAAGTTAATAGAATATTTCCTTCACCCTCAAAAGTTCCTTCCTGCTCCTTTGCAGTTCATTTCCTCTGCCCAAAACTCCTGCCCCTGGCAACTACAATTTCCATCACTGTAGTTTTCTATCACTACAGTTTTGCCTTTTCTGGGATTCCATGCAAATGCAATCATACATGGGTTGTCTTTTTTTTTGGATGTATGGTCTGGGAATCAAACCTGGGTCTCCAACATGGAAGGTGAGCATTCTACCACTGGACCACCCATGCATCCTACATGGGTTGTCTTTTATGTCTGACTTTTACCACTTAGCATAATGCTTTTGAGTTTCAACCATATTGTTGTGTGGACCAGTCATGCATCCTTTTTAATTGCCGAATAGTATTACATGATTATGCAACAACTTGTTTACTCGTTCACCAGTTGGCAAAAATTAGGATTGTTTCTGATTTTTGGCAATTGTGAATAAAGCTGCTGTGAACATAAACATACACATTTTTGTGTAAACATATTTTTTTCATACACTTTGGATTAATACTTAGGAGTGGGCCTATTAGATCATGTGGTAGGTATACACTTAACCTTACCAGAAAACAAAAAACAGCCAAACTCTTCCAGTGGCTATACCATTTGTGCATCCCCAGTAGCAATAACTAAGAGAAGCCCTAGGGGATCTCCTGTATTCCAGGAAAACTCTTCTTTACCTCCATTGTGTAGTTACAGTCCTATTTCTCCTTGATATTCAGATCAATCACCCCAGACAGAACAGTAATCCCCTTTCATGCCCATTGATTCAGTAGCATGAGAAGTCCAAAGTGGCCAGGTGACAGTCATAATTTCCAGTTCAATGGAAACATGTTTGTTTCTCCTGGAATTAGTGTCACTTCTGAGCCAGTGTCTAATAATCCCCCAAATGTCTGATCATTTCCTTTCCCCCAGTGCACAGTCACCCTGGTAAAAAGCCATAGGGGGAATGCTGGGAGGAAGGCTAACAGTGTAAATTTTGGCCAGTATAAAAGGATCCTTCCCCAAAGATGTTGAGCCTTCCCCTCATTTGAGGGGCTCTGGATCTGTAAACTGTCTCAAGTCTGGGAATTGATTAAAGGGCCATGATTCTATGTTTCTGTAATTCAAGTTAGACTTCTGTTCATTTGACTTAGAATTCTTCTGCTTATGCGCTCAAATAAGAATTTAGTAGACTGCCCATCTATTTTACATTTAGGTACCCCATGATCTACTAGCCAATGCCACAAGTCTCTGTGAGTCAGATTATTTTTCTGACTGCCAATTTAAGTCTACTGTCCATTATAGTGGCCACACCCACTTTGTCTATGGTGATTAACTGTCACCACCTGGCCTCTGCCAACTCAGGATGTGATCATCCCCATGGTGTTTAAGGATTCCAGCTCAGTTGCAGTGGTTTCCACAGTAATATCTGACCTACAGAGAATGATAAGTGAATGTATATGGACAAACCTTTTAAGTGTATCATCTAATTCCAAAATATACATATTTTGATGAGAGCACAGATATGAAAAAATCCCTAAAGGTAGTGGTTTGTGAGACGATTTCATTCACAAATCCACTGTGACTCAACATGTATTAACTCACACGGGAATGAAACCCTATTAAATATATATATATATAGGCAAAAACCCTAGGTAAGCAGTCATATTTTACTAAACATAAGCAAGTTCACACTAGAAGTAAATCATGTGAATATCATCTAAGTGGTAAAACTTTTTGTCAAACCTCTAGCATTAGACAATACATTGGAACTAACACTGGAAAGAATCCCTACAAATGTCATCTGTGTGGGAAAGTTTTCACTCAGGTTACTGACCTTAGATGACATGAGAGGACTCATACTGGAGAGAAATTCTATGAATGTGATCAATATGGGAAGGCTTTTAACTAGTGTTCTGCTCTTAGACAACATGAGATGACTCACACTGAGAGAAGCCCTATGAACATCAATGATGTGGGAAAATCTTTGCTCATTGTTCTGTCTTTAGAGAACATGAGAAAACACACACTGGAAAGAAATCCTATGAATGTCAGTGTGGGAAAACCTTTACTCATTGTTCCGCCCTTATGAAAAGTGAGAGAACTAAATCTGAAGAGAAACACTATGACTGTCATCATTGTGGGAAAGTTTCCCTTATCGTAATTCCGTTAGTCAACATGAGTTCACTAATACTGGTAAGGAAACCTATGACTGTCATGTATGTGGGAAAGCCTTCAGTCAACATTTTGCCCTTAGGAAACATGAGAAGAATCATTCTGGAGAGAAGCCTTATCTATGTCATTAATTAAGAGAGCTTTCCATTGCAATTCTAACTCAAACAACATAAGAGCACTCATTATTGAGAGAAACCATAAGAATTTTATATATGGAGAAAATCTTACCTTTTTAACTATAGACAACTTCAATCTGGAGGGAAACCTTATGACTGCCAAATGTTTGGGAAAGAGTGTTCTAATCTTAGATGACATGAAAAAACACTACAAATGTTTTCAATATTGTAGAGATTTCAGCCATAGAATTAAAGTTTAACACACAAGTAACTTCACACACTGAAGAAACACTATGTTTGTAATCAGTGGGTTAGGACTTTTAGTTATATTTACTACTTCAGTCAATCTAAGTGAATTCATCCTGAACTATGTACAAAGTCTTTAGTTGATGGTCTGAAATATACATGAGTGAATTCATGATATAAATTTAATGAAAATGGAAGTGTCTTTATCCACCTCTCAACTGGTAAACAAACCAGAGAAAATGTGAGAGAAATTCTCTGTTTGTAATCAATGTGGGAATGCCTCAATTTGTGATTTATCTTTTAAATATAGTGTGTGAGCTCCACAGGAGGGAAACACAAGTTTCCTAATCACTATGTACTATTGTTCAACAAAGACCCCCCTTGGTGTGCAAGACAGAATTAAATGTAGGAATAATCATTAAACAGAAAATAAGAGAAAAGCCTTTACTTGCTAAGATGAAACTCCTTGGGACAGTGCCACATAATTTATGCTGGAGAAGTCATTTAATGAAAATCATTAGCTATCATGTGCTCATAAATCAACAATTTTAGTGCATATGATGACATCTGGATATCACCCCAGAACATTTAGACTGGAAAATACAATACTTTACAAGGACCCTTGAGCACATAAAATTCAGTAAAGAATCCAGAATTTTGAACAGGACTTGCTATTGAACATCTGTGCAATAGCCTAAGTTTGTGAAATAGCTTGGGACTACTGAATACTTTTGTAAGAGGTACGATATGATATTCAGCTCAATAGTTGAGTAGTACTTGAATATATGAAAGCAATAAAAATTGTTGACCAACATCATATGTTGGCTTAATTCTTTTTTTAAGAATGTAGAAAAAAATTTTACATTGAGGGAAAGATGACATGATTGCTTAGGCAGAAAATTTTAAAATTTGCATAAAGAAAAAATTGAAAGCTTATATGTGAGTTTAACAAGGTTACATGATACAAAGTAAATGCAAAAAAATTCAATCATACTTCTATATATATATATCAGCAGAGTAAATTGCATTTCAAATAAAATAAAAATGGTATTTAAAGAGCACAATAAAAATGAATGGGAAGTAGCCTCATTTTGCAAGTGGCACTGGCAGAGAAATGTCATTACTGCTAACACTGCAGTCCCCACCACCAATATGAAGTTGCCAAAGTTAAAGAAATCAAGTAAACACATGACCTGCCATAAGCAGTATAAAATCCAAAAAAAAGTATGGGAGCATTATAGAAAATTAAGAAAGGAAGCCAAAAATTGGGGTCATAAGAGGCTAAGGAAAGACCCAGGGGTTCCAAAAAGTGCTCACTTCAAGGATGCTCTTCTTTGAGCAGCTGAGCTAAGGAAACAGCAGTTTGAAGAACTAAAATAGCAGCAGAAACTTGACAGACAAAAGGAAGTTGAAAAGAAAATAAAAATTGAAGCTGACCCTGATGCTAAGCCATCTAATGAGAGACCTGTGAAGGAGGAATTTGGGCAACACAAAGCTAAGAACAAAGCCAAGTCAGGCAAACAGAATCCAAAGAATTTATATTGTCAGGAACTTAAAAAGATGATTGAGACCTCACATGTTGTGCTAAGAGGTTTTGGATGCCAGAGATCTGTTGGTTGCAAGTATCCTCAGGTAGAAGAGGCCATCATCCAGGGTAGACAAACAAAGCTTATACTTGTACTAAATAAATCAGATCTGGTGCCAAAGGAGAATTTGGAGAGCTGAATAAATTATTTGGAGAAAGAATTGCAAACAGTGGTGTTCAGAGCCTCAAGAAACCTAAAGATCAGAGGGGAGGTGATCAAAGTAAAGAAGAAAGCTGCACTTCCTTCAAAAGTGAAATCTACTTTGGGAAAGAGGGCCTTTGGAATCTTCTTCAAAGTTTTCAGGAGACTTATGGCAAAGCCATTCAGGTTGGCCTAATTGGCGTCCCAAATGTGGGGAAAAGCAGAATCATCAATAGCTTAAAACAAGAACAGACGTGGAATGTTGGCATATCCATGGGGCTTACAAGGAGCATGCTGGTTGTTCCCTTAGCCAAAAAGATTACAATCATAGACAGCCCCAACTTGATCATGTCTCAATTTATCTCTGCCACTGGACTTGCTCTGAGAAGTCCAGCAAGTATTGAAGTAATGAAACCAATGGAGGCTGCCAGTGCCATCCTGTCCCAGGCTGATGCTCAACAGGTAGTATTGAAATTTACTCTTACTGGCTATAAGAATTCTCTGGAATTTTTTTACTTTGCCTGCTCAGAGAAGAGGACTGCACTGTAAAGGTGGAAAGCCCAAAGGTAGAAGGGGCTGCCAAACTGCCATGGTCTGAATGGACAGGGGCTACCTTAGGTTTCTATTGCTAGCCCCATATGCCCTGGACTCCTTCCCCACATTCTAATGAGAGTGTTGTGGCAAACATGAAATGGGGTTTAATCTGGAAGAACTTGAAAAGAACAATGCACATAGCATATACACCACCAAGGGCCCTCGTTTAGCCAGGAGTATCCTTTTCCAGTCTTTGTGTCTGAAAAATGGAATGATAGAGGAAAATTATGTACCTGAGGAACTGCAAAAACAGAAAGAGAGGAAGGAGGGGTAAGAGGCCGACAACAAGGACATTGAAAGTGATCAGGAAAGTGTTGATGGAAAAGGGAAGTTGATGTTGATGGAAAAAACAAGGAAAAGGGCACAGGAATTAACTCCAGAAAAATTAATCCAGGGAGTTATCCAGGGAGGCACCACCTGAGGAATCCAGAGTAGGTGAACAGTTTTATAATCAAGAATCAAGGCCTTTTGTCTTGAGTAAAATGACTGAAGAGGATGACGATGCTTATGACTTCAGCACAGGCTATGTATAATAGAATGTAGCTCTTCATAAGAAGTTTTTGTAGCATTTTGAGCAGACTACTAAATGGTCCTCTTATAATGCACCAATGTTGTGCTATGTTAATATGTGTACATTTTGTACATATGCTTATGAGATACTCTTCTCAGAAAGAAAAAAATCAGAAATAGAAAAATGAATGAGAGCTATAAATCTAACAACTTGTGAAGGATCTGTATGCTGAAAACTATAAAACACTGATGAAGGAGGTAAAAACAAGTAAATGGAAATATGCAATATGTTCATTGAATGGGAAACACAGTATAGGTGAGATGCCATGCTGTTTGAAACTGTTATGTACCCCAGAAAAGCCATGTTCTTTTAATCAAATCTTGTTGGTGCAGACCTATTGTTTGGTGGGAACTTTAGGTTGTTTTCATGGAGATGTGGCCCCACCAATTCAGGGTCCACCTTAATCTACTTACTGGCATCCTTTAAGAGAGGCACTTTTTAGGGTACAGCATAAACACTTGGAGATGCAGACGGAAAGTAACCCTGGGAGGTGCTAAACTAAGAGATGAAATCCAGAGTTTGCCCCTAAGAAGCTAAGAAAGGACCCACAGATTCTTAGAGAAAGAAAGCCACTGCAGCCAGAATTGAAAGTAATGAACTGGGACCAAGGTACAGCAGATGCAAGCAATCTGCCTTTCCAGCTGACAGAGGTGTTCCAGATTCAGCAACATTTCTTCAGAGTCCTGGTATCACGTGTTGATGCTTTAATTCAGACATTTTCATGGCCTTAGGACTGAAAATTACAACCTAATAAATCCCCTTTGTAAAAGGCAATCCATTTCTGGTATAATGCAATCCAGCAGCTTTACCAAAGTGAAACAGATTTTGGTACCAGGAGTGGGGTAATGTGTTATGATTTGCAAATACTAAAAATGCTGGAACAGCTTTATAAGTGGAAAAGGGGAAGATTATGTAAGAATCGTGAGATACTTGATAGAGAAGTCTAGTTTGCTTTGAAGAGACTATTGGTAAAAAATATATATAGTTGCTAAAGGTTCTTCCAATGAGGCCTTAAACAGGAATGATGAACGTGTCATTGAAAACTGAAATGAAGGTGACCCTTGTTTTAAAGTGGCAGATAATTTGGCAAAATTGACTCCTGGTGCTGGATGGAAGGGAGAATTCCAAAGTGATGAGCCAGGATATCTAGCTGAGGAAATTACCAAACTAAATGTGGAAGCAGCCTGGCTTCCTGTAGCTTACTGTAGAATGCGATGGGAAAGATGTAAGCTGAGAACTGAACTCTTGAGTACAAAGAAACAATAAACTGATGGTTTGGAAAATTCTGGGCTTCCAGAAAGTGATACCCCAGAGGCTAGTGCCCCATGTGAGGATTTAACCAAAAACAGAACCAGTACAGCCATGTAAGGATGAGCCAGTTTTGGAGATGGAGTTATCCAGAAAGAATCTGTGGATAGTCCTCTTCTCTGATGGTTTGTATGCTGCATGCAAAACTAATATTTTTTTGCAAGTTCTGCATAAATGGAATGACTGCCAGTCTGGACTAAAAGGGTCTGAAAGGGGATGGATTGAAGGATAAATTACTTCAAAGGAAAAACCACGGAAGCATTTCTGGCTGTACACAGGACAATTGAGTACTGTTAGGCAAAAAAAGAAAATGTCTCCATCCATGCCCTGGGGGTGACACTACAAGGACCTTCAGCCCTACCTGCCAGGTGTCTCTGAGTATCAGGCCCCTGGTCTAGCAGGTTCATGGGGAGGCAGCAGCCAAAAACCCAGAGATGGACTGGCTTTGAATAAAAGGAATTTATTTAGTTAAAAATGTATAGTTCTTCAGAGGAAAGGCAGCTAACTTTCAACTGAGTTCTTTCTTACATAGGAAGGCATAGGGTGATCTCTGCTGGCCTTCTCTCCAGGCCTCTGGGTTCCAACAACTTTCTCCAGGGTGATTCCTTACAGCATTTCCAAAGGCTTGGCTGAGCTGCAAGTGCTGTGATGAGGTATGCTGAGCTGCTTGGGCTATGCTATGTTGAGCTCTCTCATTTGAGCATCCAGCCAATTAAATCAAACATCATTCATTGTAGCAGGCACACCTCCTAGCTGACTGCAGATGTAATCAGCAACAGAGGATGTTCACATGCAATTGGCTCATGTCCACAACAATAGATCTAGGCATCTTCACCTAGCCAAGCTGACACTTGAATCTAACTACCACATGTCCAGCCCTTGTCAACCTGGCAACTATACACATCACCTCAAATGATATTAAAGTGGCAAAAATTCTCTTCTGGCTGTGGATCTATGAATCTCAAAACAAGTTATCTGGTGCCAATGTGCAAAGGAGGGACAGTCACAGGATACATATTTTCATTTCCACAGGGAGAAATTGGAAGAAACACAGATGTCACAAGACCAAAATAGTTCTGAAAGCCTGCAGGGCTAACTCCATTGGGTTTCAAAGTCTGAAAGTCATTTATCCTTTGGATTTAGAAAGTGGCAGACCCACCCTTTCCAAGAGCCTAAGCAGTGGCCTGCCTCTTTCCTAATCAACCTTGGGGAACAATGAGGAGACCAACTTTTTCTCAGCTTCACCTTTTCCTACATCGGGGCCACACCTGGGCTCTCTGCCATTTCTGAGGCACACGCTCAACCCCTCCATGTGGTGGCAGAAAGGCTCTCTCCTGTCCCCAAGGAGTGTGCTACACATTATCCAAGGTCTGAGGTGGCACAACTCTTCCACTGCAACAAGGTGGGAGACTCATCCTCTGCCCTCAGGGCACTCTCTCCATGTATATGGGTAGGTCCACTCTCCTGGCCTGAGGTTTCTTGGCTTCAGACCTGAGCTTCCGTGGTTTTCACTCTGCAGACTACAATCTGTCCCTTTTGTGTTCCCCTTTGTCCAGTTTGGCAGTGGTTCTGTTTATACCAACAGTGTCTTCAAGCACTCCAGGACTTCTCCATCATTCTTTTCACAGTTCCTCCAAAATCTTCCCCTTTTCCATCAAAAAAAAAAAAAAAACTGTTCAACGTGTCTGGTATTTGCAAACTGCAGCAGCACCCCACTCTTGGTATCAAATCTGTTCTAGTCTACCAAAGCTGCCAGAATGCAATACACCAGAGATGGCTTTTAATAAAAGGGGATTTATTTAGTTAAAAGTGTACGGTTCTTCAGAGGAAAGGCAGCTAACTTTCAACTGAGGTTCTTTCTTACATTATGGGAAGGTATAGGGTGATCTCCACTGGCCTTCTCTCCAGGCCTATGGGTCCCAACAACTTTCTCCAGGGTGATTTCTTTCTGCATCTCCAAAGGCCTGAGCTGAGCTGTAAGTGCTGAGATAAGGTATGCTAAGCTGCTTGGGCTGTACTGAGTTGAGCTCTCTCATTTAAGCATCCAGCCAATTAAATCAAACTTCATTCATTGCATCAGGCATACCTCCTAGCCGACTGCAGATATAATCAGCAACAGATGAGGTTCACATGCCATTGGCTCAGCATGTCCACAGCAATAGAACTAGGCACCTTCACCTGGCCAAGTTGACACCTGAATCTAATTATCACAATGACTTAACAGACATTTATAGAACACTACACTCCAAAACAGCAGGATACACATTTTTCTAAAGCGGTCATGAATCATTCTCCAGGACAGATCATATATTTTGTCACAAAGCAAGTCTCAATAAATTTAAAAATATTGAAATGATACAAAATGAATTCTCAGATCATAATGGAATGAAGTTGACAATCAATAACAGGCAGAAGGCCAGAAAATTTACAAATATATGAAGGCTAAACAAGACACTCTTAAATAATCAGTGAGTCATAGCAGAAATTACAAGAGAAATCAGTAAATATTTTAAAGCAAATGAAAATGAAAACACAACATATCGAAATTTATGGGATGCAGCAAAGGCAGTGTGAAGGGAAATTTATTATTATAAATGCCCATATTGAAAAAGAAAGAGAAAATATCAAGGAATTAACTGTTCACTTAGAGGAACTAGAGAAAGAACAGCAAACTAACCCCAAAGCAACAGAAGGAAAGAAATAACAAAGATTAGAGCAAAAATAAATGAAATTCAGAAAATGGAAACATTAGAGAGAATCAAAACCAGAAGTTGATTCTTTGAGAAAATCAATAAAATCGAAGGACGCTTAGCTAGGCTGACAAAAATAAAGAGAGAGAGATGATACAAATAAATAAAATCAGAAACAGGAGAGGGGCCATAACTACTGACAACACAGAAATAAAGGAGGTAATGAGAGGATACTATGAGCAACTATATGCTAATAAACCAGACAATGTATATGAAATGGACAACTGCCTGGAAAGGCATGAACAACCAACATTGTCTCAAGAAGAAATAGATGACCCTAACAAACCAAACACAGGTAGAGAGATTGAATTAGTCATTTAAAAAGCTACCAAAAAAGAAAAGTCCAGGACAGATAGCTTCACATGTGAATTCTATCAAGCATTTAAGAAAGAATTAGTACCAATCCTGCTGTAACTCATCAAAAAAACTGAAGAGGATGGAAAGATGCCTAACTCATTCTATGAAGCAAACATCACCATAATACCAAAGCCAGACAAAGATGATACAAGAAAAGTAAATTATAGACCAATTTCTTTATGAATATAGATGCAAATATTCTCAAGAAAACAATTTCAAATTGAATCCAGCAACACATTAAAGGAATCATACTCTATGACCAAGTGAGATCTATTCTAGGTATACAAAGCTGGTTCAACACAAGAAAATCAATGTAAGACACTACATAAATAAATCGAAGTTGAAAAAAATCACAGGATCATCTCGTTGATGCATAAAAGGCATCTGACAAAATTCAACATCCTTTCTTGATGAAAACACATCAAAGGATAGGAATAGAAGAGAACTTCCTCAATGTGATAAAGGGACTATATGAAAAATCCACACCTAACATCATACTCAATGAGGAAAGACAGAAAGCTTTCTTTATAAGATCGGGAAGAAAATAGGATGCCCACTGTTACCATTGTTATTCAACATTGTGCTGGAATTTCTAGCTACAGCAATCAGGCAACAAAAATAAATAAAAACCATCCAAATTGGAAAGGAAGAAGTAAAACTATCACTATTTGCAGACACATGATCCTATATGTAGAAAATCCCAAAATAAACCCATAGCAAAGATACCAGAGCTAATGAATGAGTAAAGAAAAGTGGCAGGGTTCAAGTTCAACACCCCAAAAAATCAGTGTCTCTCTGTACACTAGTAATGAGCAGTCTGAGGAGGAAATCAAGAAATAAATTCCATTTACAATAGCAACCAAAGTAATCAGATATTTAGGAATAAATTTAACAAAGGCTACAAAAGTTCTATGCATAGAAAACTTAAAGAAACTGCTAAATGAAATCAAAGAAAACTTAAATAAATGGAAGGAAATACTGTGTTCATGGATTGGAAGACCAAATATAGATAAGGTGTCACGTTTACCCAAGTTGATTTATAGATCCCATGTAATACAAATTAAAATGCCAACACCTTACTTTGCAGAAATAGAAAAACGAATAAGCCAAAAATTTTTGGAAGGTCAGTGTGCCAGTTTGAAAGTTTTATTTACCCCAGAAAAGCCTATGTTTTAATCTTGATTCAATCTTGTCAGGGCAACCACTTCTTTAATCCTGATTCGATGCTATAGGTAGGAAATTTTTTATTAGGTTATCTCCTCAGAGATGTGGCATGTGCAATTCTGGGTGTGACCTTTTGATTAGAGGGAGATGTGACTTTACCCATTCCAGGTGGGTCTTGATTAGTTTACTGGAATCCTTTAAAGGAGGAAACATTTTAGAGTGAGCCAGAAATGACAAAGCATACAGAAATGGCAGAAGCCTCACAGCTGACTGAAACCTCACAGCAGAACTAACACAGATGCAGATATTTGGAGAACAGAGACATGGATCTTTGTAGATGATTGGAACCCAGGAGATGTTGCCATGGGATGTTAAACAAGCCAGAACTTGGAGAAACCCAAGGGAAGCCAAGAGATGAAAGCCAGCCCTGGAGAAGTAATGTAAGGAACCTCCACAGGAACAGAGGGTGGAAGCAATGGAACCCAGAGACAAGGGGCCAGCAGATGCCAGCCATATGACTACCCAGATAACAGAGGTGTTCCTGACCCATCAGCCTTTCTTGGGTGAAGGTAACGTCTTCTTGGTGCCTTAATTTGGACACTGACTTCTTCAGAACTTTAAATTTGCAACTTATTGAATTCCCCTTTTTAAAAGCTGCTCCAGTTCTGGTATATTGCATTCTGGCAACTTGCAAAGCACAGTCACGGTGCCCCAAATAGCTAAAAATCCCTTCAGAAAGAGGAATGAAGGGGGAGGT
Organism: Myrmecophaga tridactyla; assembly: GCA_004026745.1. NCBI lineage: Eukaryota > Metazoa > Chordata > Mammalia > Pilosa > Myrmecophagidae > Myrmecophaga > Myrmecophaga tridactyla. The sequence goes on from PVIY010052230.1 coordinate 11,808, forward strand.
CCCACACCACTTGACTTTAAAGCATATTACAAAGCTACAATGGTCAAAATAGCATGGTACTGACATAAAGATAGATATTCTGATCAGTGGAGTAAAATTGAGGCTTCAGAAATAGACCCTTTCATCTATGGACCATTGATCTTTGATATGGTGGTCAAGCCAACTCAACTGGGACAGAGCAGCCTCTTCAATAAATGGTGTTTGGAGAACTGGATATCCATTTTCAGAAAAAGGAAAGAGGACTCCTATTTCATACCATATACAAAAATTAACTCAAAATGGGTCAAAGACCTTAACATAAGCGCTAAGAACATAAAAATTTAAGAAGAAAATATAGGGAAGTATCTTAAGGATCTTGTGATAGGAGGTGGTTTCTTAGACTCAAAGCATAAGCAATGAAAGAAGAAATAGATAAATGGATTCCCCTCAAAATTGAGCACTTTTGTGCATCAAAGGACTTTGTCAGAAAAGTAATAAGGCAACCTATGCAATGAGAAACAATATTTAGAAACTGCATATCAGATAAGGGTTTACTATCCAGAATATATAAAGAGATTCTACTACTCAACCAGAAGACAAACAACCTAATTTTAAAAATTGGGAAAAGACATGGATAGATAATTTTCTGAAGAAGAAATACAAATGACCCAAAAACATGAAAAGTTCTAGGGAAATGCCAGGTTGTACATATATAGCACAGCATCTCGGAATCTAAAAATAACATTTAAGGTTCAGGAATAAGTGTGACTGCTATATGAGCTTACAATCTAGGCACTAATTTTCTTTTAATTATTTTCTAAAAGAGACCATACAATAGATTTCCTTTTGTTTCTTGCTTTATTTTGTACAACATAATGTCCTCAAGGTTCATTCACCTTGCTGCACGCCTCAGGACTTAATTCCTTTATGTAGCTGTACAGTATTTCATCATATATATATATACACACACACACAACAGTTTGCCTTTCTGTTTCTGAGTCATTGTACTTTTTGGTCACCTCCATCCATTGAGCATCATGGATAATGTCCAAAACAAACAATCCATGTCTGACAGTATCCTCAGTTGTTCCCTGGAACTCTGGGGACCTGTGTAACACCTAAGACTCAGAGATGAAGTTCTACAGCTCTGAAAGTCAGCATTGCTCTAAAAGTCAGCATTTCTACATACAACAACTGTTAAAGAAACAGAAAAAGAAATCCTACTTCAATTAGAGGTAAGAATGAAGCCAATTTGGTTGGGACTAAGGTAAATCAGAATACAGGGTAAAGGTTGTATTTTGGAATTTCACCTACTGAATAAAACCAAGGTAAGAGAGGTTTAGTTTGTCCAAAACCTAAAGTTTCTGTAGTACACAATATAATTCAACCTGTCTGAATAGTTTACTTACACAACCCAAATACACAGGGCCCAAAATAGGAAGAATGGCTTGCAATTCTGTATAGTTTATTGTAATACCCAGATACATCCCAGAGTATGTTGGGCAGATAACTGAGAGGTATTATCAAAGTCCCTAGAGAGACTGGAGAAAAATGGGGAACTATTAAATTTTCCCACCTGGGAAATCCCAGATATTTTCTCAACCACTAGGGACCCTCAACTCAATAGGCCAAGCCCCTGACCTTGAGGCTTGCTGTTATGAAATTTATTTCTATAGTGGAGAAGTCAAGCCTTCCAAAAATTATGCCTAAGATTTACTTCAAGAAAACCTCTTTTGTTGCTCAGATGTGGCCTCTCTCTTTCTAAACCCAACGTTGCAGTTAAAATCATTACCCTCTGTCCTATGTGGGACATGACATCCACAGTGTGAGTCTCCCTGGCAACATGGGCCATGACTCCCAAGGGTAAGCCAGGCACTGATACTATGGGATCAACAAAGCCTTCCTGACCAAAAGGGGAGAAGAAAATCTAACAATATAAGGTATCAGTGGCTATGAGAGTTCAAGTTGAGTCAAGAGACTGTTCTGGAGGCTACTGTTATGCAATCTTCAGCTAGATATTGTTAGTTGTTATGGTTTGCCAACCCCCAACTAACATCATTCCTCTTAACCCCAAAGAACACCAAGGGCTCAATCTGAGATTCTACAAAAGTAACCCATACCAAACTTTGAGATCTGTTCTATAACTATTTGTTAAAATGTACTTTAAAATTTCTTGCTGTTTTGTATATGTTGCATTTCACAATAAAAATGTTTTAAAAAAGGTAAACAGCAACATAGGCCTTCTAAAAGAAAACATTTATAGATGCTCAACTTCACTGGCTATTAAGGAAATGCAAATCAAAACCATAATGATAACTTCCACAGGTCCTGGGCAAGATGGCAGCTTAGCGAGGTGTGGGATTTAGTTCATCCTCCAGAGCAGCTAGTAAATAGCCAGGAACAGTACAGAACAACTACTGGGGCCATGCCAGTGACTGGACACACAGCATACCCCAGTCTGGACCAGCTAGACTGGCTGTGAGCCCCCCCAGGACCGTGAGTTCCCCAAGCCAAGGTGGCTGAGCCCCTCCCCAACAGGCTGCTTCCCAGAGGGGAAAGGAAAGAGACTTTATCAGCAGCAGCAGCTGAGTGCGACAAAACTCTAATTGTGGAATTAACAAATTCTCACTACTAAAAATAGGCCCCCAGCTCAGCTGAATCTCAAGTAAAAGTGGAGGTCACTGGTTTTTGCCCCAGCACAGAGGGGGCAGGGCTGACAGAAAAAGAAAAAAGAAAAAACAGGGTTTTTTTGAGCTGAAAAGGTCTGGGCCCTGCAGGAAAGGAGGGGGCACACAGGACCTGGAGATACACAGAGCAATGTACCAACTTAAGCTCTTGATTGGTAAACCTGAGGAATGGGGTCCTGCTCTGAAAAGGATTTTTCTTTTTCTCTTTTGTGGCTGTGTTTCAATGGCTTGATTACTCTTTGGATACAGCTGAAGGCTTCTCAGGCTCCACTGCCCCAGGCATAGGCAGAATTGAGCTTGTTTGAGAGCTTGTCTGGAACCTGTGCCTTTCCCAGGAGAGGAATGGGGCCCAGCTCAGGTGGAATCCCTCTGTACTGGTTTGAAAGGATGTATGTCCCCTAGAAAAGCCATGTTTTAATCTAAATCCCATTTCATAAAGGCAGAATAATCCCTATTCAATACTGTATGTTTGAAACTGTAATCAGATCATCTCCCTGGCGATGTGATTTAATCAAGAGTGGTTGTTAAGCTGGATTAGGTGATGACATGACTCCACCCATTTGGGTGGGTCTTGATAAGTTTCTGCAGCCCTATAAAAGAGGAAACATTTTGGAGAATGAAGGAGAGTCAGAGAGAGCAGAGCAGAGCGACATAGCCACAAGAAGCAGAGTCCACCAGTCAGCGACCTTTGGAGATGAAGAAGGAAAATGCCTCTTGGGGAGTGTCATGGTTAGGGACACGTGTCAACTTGGCCAAGTTGTGGTACCTGTTTATCTGATTGGGCAAGCACTGGTCTGTCTGTTGCAATG
>PVIY010052231.1:0-15287 GCA_004026745.1 Myrmecophaga tridactyla
TACACTCACACCCCCCATGCCACGCCGTTGGTACACACACACGTGTGTGGAAGAGGATGTGCCTCAGGAAGCACACAGGTGCCCCGTACACTCACACCCCTCATGCCACGTCCAAGGCAGGCTCTGCTCATCGTCACACCCTCGGGTTTCCTCTCACCAGCGCACAAGATGCTGTACGTTCCTGCTTTCCACACCCTCGCGGACCAGACTAGGAGCAGAGTCATAAAGAGAAAGAAAGCCTGGGCGTTAATCCCTGAGGTGGAAGTGGGTGCGTGGAGACCAGGCGCTACCGGGTTCCAGGGAAGGGACGGCCTGGTGGCCGGGACAGGTGGCATCCGGATGCTGACCCTCCTGGGGGTCAGGTGCCTGAGAGCATACGGCGACCTGCAGCCGGCCGCTGCTGCCCTCCTCCTCAGTGAGCTGATCGGCTGATTTGCTCACCGCTTGGGAGTTCCAGTGTCTCTTGAAGCATGGCTTCTGCCTGATCCCAGAACTCTGCCCATCGAGGTTTGTTTTTATTTTTGTTTTTTTGGTGCATGGGCTGGGAATCAAGCCCAGGGTCTCCTGCACCCACTGAACCACTGTGTACTCCACATTGTGTTTTGACTTTGGAAAACAGAAAGACAAGAAATGTGCAGTCTATAAAATATTGAGTTGAGAAATAAATATGGAGAGCCAATTCCATAAAAATTTCTGGACAATTACAGGGGTTGACACAAATCGAAAATGCCACTTGCTACCTGCATAACCCTGGGAAAGTCTCAATTTTCTCATGAACAAGTGGGGACGACAACCTCTGCCCTCAGGAGTCGGTGAGTGATGACCCCTCGCTACATACTTGGGGATCTGTCTGCTACTCAGCAGAGCTTTTACGTAGCTCTCGTCGGCACGTTTCCCATAGGGCCCCTCCGCGTCTGTCCACTGTGAGGGGCCTGGCCATCTCCCGGGTCCCGTCCTGGGCAGCTGATCTGGCCCCTCGCAGAGAACACAGCACAGGGTGTGGGTCTCCCCGTTCTCACCCGTGCACCCTGAAGCCTCTCTGACCCGTCCGTGTTCTCCCCCTTCCTATAGCATTGGGGAAGGAGGCTTATACCCACGAACATTCAAGAGTCAAAATAATGAAGAACAAGAGAGCCGCCACGGTGACGACATTTTAATGTCGATCACCAAGTAACTGATCGCTAGTGCCACTTCACAGCCACAGGGGTGTCGCTTACGGCCGCCCCAGGCTGCCCGCTTACTGGTCCTGTGACCTCGGGCCCATGACTCACTTTCACACGTTACTTTATTCAACCAACATTTGAAAGTCTATCGGGTGCCAGGTGCACGGGCCAAAGCCACACTTGACGCTGATAAAATGGGGGTAATGCTAATACTGACCCCTCACCCCCCACCAAGCCACAGCAGGAAGAAATGTAAATTATCTTCCCCTTTCCTTCCTGCCCTTACTGCTCACATGTGTATGAGGAATTCCTCATAAGCACAATGAACTCCAGGTTCATAAATGCTAGATAGATGCTTCTACTCTCCCCATGAAGTCCTAGCTAGTGACCCGGTTCTCGTCACGCAGGAGCGCAGCGGGCGTCTAGATGGCAGCACGCGAGCTGCGGCAGTGTCCGCTCCCCCTTGCCGGGCCCTCCGCCCTGCACGCCCGCAGCTGACCCCACGGCCCCACGGCCCTCGTGGGCGTGCTGCACGCGTTCCATTCCCGGGCCTGGGGTCGCCACCCCACTCCCCACCCCTGAGGGGTGCCCAGGGCCCTGCGCCTCCGCCCTGTGCCCCGGGTGCCGTGCCGTGGGGCTGCAGGAGGGAGCCCGTGTCCAGCCCGGGCCTTCCAGCCAGGGCCCCCAAGCCCACCCCAGCAGCTCTTCCCATCCCGTGCTGTCGCGCTCAGAGCCGGGCTGAGGCTTCGACGGCTGCGAGGTGTTCATAATGGGGGGGCAGGGCTCCGTGCTTCCTGTCTGACCTTCCATAAGCCTACAACTTCCAATTTTAAGAATTAAGAATCACGTTAAAAAACTTCATTTAAGTCCCAAATTCATTTTTTAAAGGCCCAGACAGCACCTGATTTTACTTGAATATCTTTTTAGGGTGAGCCTCGTGTATCATGTATAAATGATTTATAAATCAAAATAAGAATGAAAACAGCCTGCTTTGCAAATCAAAAGTGAGACTCTGAGCTTCTTTTTCTGTACATTCCTCTAATAACCACCCTACCCAGCCTGTCTCCCAGCTCAGAACGAGGGGGACAGACTTTCTCGTTGGCTTCCTTGCCAGTAGATGGCTCTTTTTCCCTATTCTACCTTCGCCTTAAGTGTTTGGTCCCTGTGGACACAGGTTTCTCATGAGGTACTGACTCCTTTTCACAGTCTATGAATTTCTTGTCCCGAGGCGATGGCGGTCAGCCCTTGTCTCCTGGCCTTGTGGGGGCCGGGCGGGGCCAGGCGCTGTGGTCCCTGTGCCCGAGTCTCGCCTCGTGCCCGCCGAACGTGCCCTGGGCCCCTGCCCACACAGCGCCATCCTCAGCCCGTGAGCCCCATGCGCGCCTGGTAAGTTACTCTAATAACAGCTGGGCATTATTTCTGGTCGCTGGCGGCCAAGAAGTTGATCTAATTCCCCGCGGGAATGGCCGTCCCTCCCCTTGGGGCAGCCGAGTCCTCCCCAGGGCTCCTTCCCGACTTTGTCTTCCTGCCGTGGGCAGGTGGGGGCAGGGGCAGTGATTGCTGTGCGGAGCAGCCCCAGGCTCCAGCACGCCACCCCTGGCTGTCAGAGGGGCTGTCCTCACCCGGAGGGCATGTCACGGTACAGGCGGGACCCGGGGACCCGAAATCTTCCCCTGGACCTGAGGCTGGCCAGCGCCCACGTCCCCACGTGCACGAGCCGGGTCCCAGTGAACCTCCCAGCACTGCTTGGCCTTGGCGGGGGCTAAGAGCCAATTTTCCCACTGAAAGCTCCACATCATGAATGGTTGGCGCTCACCTGAGACAAGCGCACCTGCAGACCCCACAGCATCCCTGTCCTCACATTCCCCCATAGGACCCCAGCCCCAGCCTTTGAAGTGGACACCAGCAGTGCTATGAAAGGCTTCCGGGCAGCAAATGTCACTGCAGAGCCCTAGACTCGTGTTCCTGGAGTCCAGATCCACTCGCGTCCTCCCGCGGGGACCCTGGGCAGTGCTTGCTGCTGAGAAGACGCAGCCCAAGTTTATTCTTTTCAAGCTGCCCCAACGCCCTTCTGACCACCCCTTCCCAATGTAGCTACTTCTCTAGATCAGTGAGCCAAGGCCATGGGGAGAGGGAAGAAACCTTTTGTCTGCCAGGGCTCCTCGCTGTGGGAAACCGGCTGCCATGTGGGAAAACCGGCTGCCACGTGGCTCTCAGAAGGCAGAAGCTCAGCACCTGCCCAGGAAGCACCAGCCCCGTCTCCCTGGTGCAGGCCAGCACTACAGAGACTCAGGTCCAGCGGCACTGCAGTTCCTTCGAGGGAAATGGCCTGAACAGTTACCACCAAGCACTGCATGTTCCCCAACATCTAACTGACCAGCTGCTAGAACAGGGCAGCCCACTCTGAGCAGACAATATAGAAAACATAATAATACCCCTACTGAATAAACTAAGGCTACTCTTTTCTTTTCTTCCTCAGCTGTGGAAGTAATACTGACATCTAAATTCTATTGCCAAAAACCACTGATCCACTACCGACCAGATTAAAGTATTCTGCTGCTGGGACCATTTTAATCCATTTATTCAGTGTCCAATAATCTGCCCAGATCTTAATTTTTCAGTTCTTTTTTGCATTCAGATACAAATGGAGATGCATATGAATTTTAAGACTTGCATTTACTGTCACTGACTTTTTTCATAGCTCCCTTAAATCATTGCTGTCTAACAGAATGCTTCTTTCAGAAGACGTCCCAAATGTAGCATGAGACATACTTATACTAAATAATTTAACCGGGTATTTATGTATGCGTATTTATATATATGTGTGTTTTTTTCCTGCTAAATGTGCAAACCTCCCTCCAGCCTACTCCTCCATACATGCCCTGCCCTGCCCACCCTCACTCCCCTCACATGCTCACAATCCTTAGCCAGGTGCACACCTGTCCTGGAACCTGCCCAGGCTACCTGAGTGACCGCCACTGAATTCTACGTCTGTTCACTTGGTTTTGCTAATCCTGCCATTTTGCTAAAGATAGTTCCTCTCTCCTGAAGGAATCCAATTCTCTCTAGCTATCCCACGGTGAATGACACATCTATAAAATTCTCTCCATAAGCCAATTTCCCCTACAGGAGGTTCTGTGCAGGTTGCAGCCTGACAAATGCAAACAGGAAAGCATGATGCCAGGTTCTGGTGAATCGTCCACTCTCCAGGAAGCTCCAGGACTGAGACACGCATCCCTCTCCAGGTGACTCCTTGCTTCTCAACTTCCCAGGCACCACTCTTCTAGGAAAGGAGATGCCCTAACAGGACGCTCCATACTTCTGTGCTATGGTGTGCTCCCATTTAGGGATAAGTGGATACTGTCTCGTGTTTCAGCAGTCACAGTTAAGCTCCCTTACCTGCAGAAAGGCCAGTCAGACCCACAAGTCAATACAAAAAACACTTTCACCCAATTGTAAACATAGTCTCCAGACAAATATGCTGAAATTTCTTTAATTTGGGTTCAAGCCATCCCATTGCAAGCCATACATAGCCTACCCTTAAGAGGGGTCAGATTTCACTTCTCTGCTCTTTTCAGCTCAGCCAACCTTTAGTTCAGTAGGCGCACTGGACTTGACTTTACCTGGCAGACCACCACTAACATGTCCACCTCCTGATCTCTCCAGCAGCTTCCCTTTCTGCAGATCCCTTCTCTCTTACCCTCCTCTCCCAGCAATCCCTCAGTCTCTTAACCATCTCTGCTCCTCCTGCCCATATAAGGCTGCCTCTTTTCCTTCTAAGCCTTTAGATTTAGTCATCAGACATTCCATTCTAAGCAATTTTTATTCTTAGATAAAGGACTGAAAGGGCCTCTGATTCAAGCAGATGGTGGGAGTAAAGAAAGACAAGAGGACACATCTCCAGGGTCTCTCCCCAAGAGAGACAGTATTATGGGAAGACGACAGACTACCAGGCTCCAGGAATAGGTCCTTCCACCAAAACAAGTACTGAACCTGCAGGAACTGTCTAAAGCAACTATTTTGGAATTCTGGAGTCTAGTGAAGCTCTTGCTGATGTAGAGAAAAGCTGGATGAAGAGGCTGGTAAATTTCAGTAACAAATGGTGAATTCCCCCGTCCTCCCTCCCCAGCTGCGTCCCTTGGTGAGCCACACTGTGGTCTAACTGATAACCGTGGCTTCTGATCACTGGGGAGCTGGCCAAGGGCAGCCGTTCTTTCCACTGCCAAAGCAGAAGTGACAGAAGAGTCTTTAAGAGACAGTGCCTTTTTCCTTTCCTTTCCTGTTTGAGAGAAAAATTGTTTGAAAAAGTCACAAACTAATGGCTGAAGCAATCCCAGGGAAAAGGGAGAATTCCATTTCCAGAGTTACAAATATAAACTCAGAATTTCGATTTGTTAATAAAAAATTACCAAATACACAAAGAAATAGGAAATTATGTCCCATTCCCGGGAAAAAAAGAATTTGACACAGAAACTATCTTCAAGGAAGCATATACGTTGAAACTATTAGTCAAAAATGTTAAATAAACCGCCTTAAATATGTTCAGTGAGCTAAAGGAAATCACGGACCAAGAACTAAATGAAATCAGGAAAATGTCGTCTGAACAAAATAGAGAAATAGAAATTATTTTAAAACCAAGCAGAAATTCTGGAATTGAGATGTGCAGGAATTACAATGCAGAACTCACGAGAGGGATCTGACAGCAGGTTTAAGCAGGCAGAAGAAAAAATAAATGAACTTGAAGACAAGATAATTGAAATTATCTGGTGTGAGGAACAGAAAGAAAAAAGAATGAAGAAAGATTAACAGAGCCTGAGGAGCTCGTGAGACACCACCCAGCCGTCAAGTGTATCAACAGTCACATCACAGGTCCAGAATGACCTGAGAAAGAGAAAAAGGAAGAAAAAGGATGTGAAGAAATATTGGCCAAAAATGTCCCAACCTTGGAGAAAAACACGAATATGCACATCCAAGAGCATATGAACTCTATGCAGAATAAGCCCAAAGAAATCCACACCAAGATACATTAAAATGAAACTGTCAAAAGACAAATAGAGAATGTTGAAAGCCACAACAGAGAAGCAACTTGTCACATATAAGAAATAATACTAACAGCTACTTTCTCCCAAGAAACCCTGGAGGCCAGGAGGTAAGGGGGTTGACATATTTTAAATCCTTTTTTAAAAACCTGTTCAACCAAGAATTCTATATCTGGCAAAATTATCCTTCAAGAATGAAGGACAAATCAAGACATCCACAGGTAATCAAAAGCTGAAGGCTTACATTACCCTAATATCTGCCCTAAAATAAATGCTAAAGGGGATCCTTCAGGCTGAAATAAAAGTGCACAAGATAGTAACTAGAAGCTGTAAGAGGAAACATAGAACATTGGCAAAGCTGACTACACAGGTAAGTTATAAAGTCCTGTATTATTGCACTTTTGGTTTATAACTGCTTTTTGTTTTCCCTATAAGACTTAAAAGGCAAATGCATAAAGCAATAATTAAAACCTGTGTTAATATGTATGCGATGTATAAAGATGTAATCTGAGGTAATACCCGGACAATGATGTATAAGGAGTAGAGCATTTGTGTACTCCTGAAACTAAGTTTGCATCATACTTACAAACTAGGTAGTTGTTATTAGTTTAAGATATTAGTTGTGATCACAAAGGTAACCACTAATGAAATAACTAAACATACATAAGGAAAAGGAAAGAAGAAGAATCAAAATGCTATGCTACAAAAAAATCAAATACCAAAAAAGAGGCAATAGTGGAGTAATTGAAGAACAAAAAGATACAACATATGCAGCAAGCAAAGAGCTAAACAGGAGAAATAAATATTTCTTTATCAATTATTACCTTAAATATAAATAAATTAAATTATCCTACTAAAAGACAGAGATTGGCAGATTAGACGAAAAACACGAGCCATCTTTATGAGGTCTACAAGAGACTTATTTTAAATGCAAAGACAAAAGGACGTTGAAGGTAAAAGGATAGAAAAAGATATCTCACGCACATGTTAGCCAAAAGCAAATTAGAGTGACTTATTTCTGTCTGACAAACTAGACTAAATCAAAAAAAATTTATAAGATAAAAAGAACATTATATGCTGATAAGTCTTGATTCAATCCAGCAAGAAAATATAGCAATTAGAAACAATATACATCTAACAACAGAGCCCCAAAATATAAGAAGCAAAAATTGGCAGCTTGAAGGGAGAAATTGATAGTTCTACAATAATAGTTGGAGGCTTCTATATACCACTTCCAATAATTAATCACACATCTAGACAGAAGATCCGTAAGGAAGTGGAAATCTTAAACAACAGTGACGATTACACCTGAAGGACATGTGGACGACCCCCCGCCCAGCCACAGACACACGTCCTCCTCATGTGCTCGTGGGCACCCAGGGGAATGAATGAGGAAGTGTGGGCTACACACACAACAGAATAGAATTCAGCCCGAAAACGAAGCGAACTTCTGACAGGTGTGACGACACGGATGACCCTTCGAGTTATCGTGTGCAGCAAATAAGCCAGACACGAAGGACAAATATTTTATGATTTATATGAAATTTCTAGAATAGGCCAATTCATCAAGACAAAAAGCAGAGTAGGGTTAGTATGGCCTCAGGGAGGAGGAAGTGGGGAGTTATTGTTTACTGGCTACAAGTTTCTATTTGGAATAATGAAAATGTTCTGGAAATAGAGTGATGAGAATCACACAACATTGCAATGTACCTAGTGTTACAAAATTGTACGCTTAGAGTGGTTAAAATTATTTTTATGTTATGTTTATTTTACCACAATTTAAAAAAAACAACAAAAAGCCCCACCAAAACAAAGGACCAGAAGAAATAATTCACACATAATAAATCAAACTAGAAAACAAGTTAATGGCAAAGTTTAGGGTCACGAGTGATCAAAGAGATTCAAAGTAAAACAAAAATAGAGGATCATTTAACTACAAGAATAAATTCCAGGAGAGAAGCAAACCTATTAGTCAGGATAAACTAACACTAGCTGCTGTAACAAACAACCCAAGGTCCCAGTGCCCTCCCTCCTGCAGCAATGCCCCCTTCTACAGATGCACTTCACGGTCTCCGCAGAAAGGGAGGGGACTGGAAACCACACAGAGAACTTCCCGCCACCCTCAGTGCTGCGCCGAGCACTTCCACTCACGCCCCGTCGGCTGGGCCCATCTCACATCCTCTACCTCACTGCAAGGGAAAAGCGGTCTCCTCGGGTACCCAGGAAGGGGACAAGCGGTAGGAAAATAGTTCTCTAATCTCTGAGATGCAGTCATTTCACAGCACCAAGAGTAAGAGGACCTCTTCTTAGCATAATTCCTCGTATGCTGAGAACGGCATCTCTGCACTTGCAGTTGCATGGGGATGACAAGAGGGCCTGCCCCTTGGGATGGTATATGGAAAGCACTTTGAAAAAAGATCTGGCATAATAAATGTTTGATAAGTGTTCCTTATGACGAGTATTCCAAAGTCCTCCTTCAGTTATCCTAACTTAGCAGGTGACTCACCTGACCCCAGTAAGGGGAGGCCATAGAACAGATAATACGCCTCAAGAAGGGGATTCAGGTGGAAGGAATTCAGCCGTCATGCCACTTTTAAAACATGCATTTCCCTACTACACCAAGAGTACATCAAGGACAGAAACCATGTCTTATCCATTTTTCTTCCTTCCCCTCTACACCCAGCACCTAGCAGAAAGCTAAGGAGGTATTCAAACAATGCATTTCGAATGAAGGAGCAAATAAATGATTTTTTCTAAGGGTAGCTTCCCCACCTTTCCCGGCGTTCTCTTACGAGGGAATGACTACAAGAACAATACATGAGTAGCTCATTCCCTGGTTGGACATCCCCTTAGGCTACACACTTGTCAGTTAATCCCTGTGCTTACCCCCTGAGGGCAAAGAAGACAGAGAGAGGTGGGGGCAGGTGGGAGAGACAAGAGGCTGAGCTTCCTGCTCGCCTGTCCTTTGATGTTTCAGGAATGCGGGATGTCCCTGAGGGGCAAATGAAGGTGATGGAGGATAGGTCAGCTTGAGCCATCTCACAGGTAGCCCCTAAGGACTGCCCACCTGGCAGAGGCAGCCCCCTGGACGAAGCCAGTGGTGGCAGGACCCACGGAGGAGTGGACAGGTGGGTCTCCCACGAGGGGAATCAGTGGTGGGGAGGCCCTGCTCAACCTCGAAACCCTGCCCGGCCCAGTGTCTGCCAGGGCAGCTGGGACAGCAGCAGAGCAGCCTCTGTGGTCAGGCAGGGGAAGGAGCTGCCCCATCCCTCAGCTGGGAGTGCGCACACCACTCACACCACTCACACCAGCTCACACCAGCTCACACCAGCTTGGAGAGTGCACTCCTGCACCGCCTGCCCAGCCCTGTCCAGTGCCATCACGGAGGGAGCCTGGAACCTGTCACGTGTGATGGCTGACCTCATGGAAATCTGCAGACACTCTAAGTCAGGGATCTTTTACAGGAGCACGTTTGGGTACTAAACATTTACCAGCTCGGCCCTGTCGTCTTTGCCTCCTCCCTGCTCCAGTCCATTGCTGGACTAGAATGAGGGCAGACTGTGACTGGACCCACTCCAAGCCCTTTGAGCACAGAAATGGCCTAAGATGGGTGAGGAGAGCAGTGTCCAAGCACCGGTGAGGTTGGCACTTCAAACTGGACTGGACTAATTAAACAAATGATAGTGGCCAGGCCTGTGAAGCCCGCAGCATGGGGAGGGGGTGCCGCACCCGAGGCCAGTGGCCTAAGAAGAAGCGCTGTCCCCTGCTTCTGCCCCTGGGCAGAGGGGGCTTGTCCCACAGCACTCCATGGGGTGCTGAACCGCGGGCGGCCCCAAAGCACGGTAAGCCCGCCCCGGCCTCACCGGGCCCCGCGTCCTTGGCGCTCTTGGGCTCACCACTGCCCTGCGGTCGCGGATGGGACGAGCCCCTGCGGGTCTCAGGACGGCAGCACACGCACGTCCTCGGGTGCCTCGTGAGTCGTGGGCACCCCCTGGCCAGTGGGAGATGGTGGAGTCGCCGCGGGTGGTGTCTGCCGTGGATCCCCTGCTGAGGCCCCGGGCTGGGACGGAGAGGGGGCAGCGGCGACGTTCTCTGCCCACTCTGCACCTGCCCGCGTGGTTTTCAGGGAAACCGTTTTACAGGGAACCCCCATGGCAGTGTCTGCTGGTCAGCGTGAGCCCCAGGGGAACCTGTCTAGGGCAGAAATCTGCCAACGACAGCCTGCAGGCAGTGAGCCAACATGGTTTCATACATTTATTTATAAATGGCTGGAAAACATCAAAAAGAAGAGTACTCTTTGTGACACATGAAAATTATAATAAAGTCAAGTTTTGTTGACAATAAACAAAGCTTAAAAGGATGGGGGCTGCAGCCATTCATTCCCGTGGCATCAGCTCATCTGTGGCCGCTTTTCACGCTGCCAGGGCAGGGTTGAGTATCGCAGCCACTGACACTGACCCCACAGAAGGCAGAGGCTTCATGTTCACCCACATTCTTGGGCCCTTTGCAGTGGGGCGGGGACACATTTGGGTGGGGTCTTCTGAGGTCCCCTTCGGGTGTTACCAGGCTGAGTCCCGCTGGACCCAAGTGGGCAGGCTGGAGCCTTCGAGGGGGCAGCCCCAGGAAGGAGAAAGCACAGGTCAGCGGAAGCCAGAGGAGAGGCCGCAGGGAGAGCACAGGTGACCAGGCAGAGCTGCAACCAGGAGCCCCAAGGGGACTTTGGGGTAGAGAGTGGCCTGCTCGGCCTGGAAGTCCAGTCTCCAAACCACGAGTAAATAGGTCTCCAGCCAGCTTGTGGGCCCCGTCCTCGCAGCCCTGGCAGGTGGGGGCAACTTCAGCCCACGAGCCTAAAATCTCCATTATCCAGTTTTTATGGAAAACAATGTGCTGACCCCTGCTACAGGGCCACGCGCTTCTCCCAGGCCTGGCCACCCGTGTGTGCTCAGTGAATAGAAGAACTCGGCTTCCTGGCCCCACGAGGCCCAGGTGCAGGGCACCCAACTGTTCCGGCTCACAGGGGTCTGGGCCCCCCGGGGCGTGGGGGGCACTGAAAGGGGCTGCAGCTGGGCCCGGCGCCGGCACTGCAGGGCTGTGCGCTCCTGTCCCCTCTGCAGCTGGGCGCAGCGGCTGGACTGGCTGGGCAGGGCAGAGTGACCCCCGGGTTTCAGCGGCCCTGCTGCATCTCCCTCCGTGGGCAGTGGGCGCGTCTCCTCCAGTCCGGCCTCTGTCCTTCCAGTTTCGTTCCGGGTCGCCCACAGGGGGCCAGGGGAGGGGCCAGGCAGCGCAGAAGACACGCACTGCCGGCGGGGGACCCCTGCTTCGCGCCACCCCGGAATCACACCCCCTCCATCCCCACCAAGCTACAGGGGAGGGCTTCGGGCGGATCCCACCTCCGGGCGGGGCCCTTCCCGGGACTGAGCGCCCAGCCAGCTGCCCGCTGCTGTGCTGGGCGCCAACGCAGGCTGCTCCCCCTGGCCACCGGCCTCCCCCACCACCCCGCAGGCGCTCACCTGAGTGGCCAGGTGACTCCACCTCCCTGGAAATTGCTGGGACGTTTGGTTGCATTTCTTTCCGGTAGCTTTTCCATGATCGAGGTAAGCATGCAAGTCTCCTTTTTTTCACCTAACTTCCCAAGACAACCTAATTTTCTAATTTCACCAGGCTTGGGCATTTTTCTATCTAGAAAAACGATTGCACAGAAATGGTGACGTGGGCTCGGATACTGAGGATCAATCACTTATCTTACACTGTGGTTTCTCTCTTCTCGCACTCCCTCCCCCACGGCCTTGAGGGGACCCTCTGCTCTCCCAGGGAGGAGAAAAGGAGCTGCTGGCCTAAGTGGTGCAGGGCGTGTGGTTCCCACAGGTGGACTCGCGGGAAGCCTTGGGCACAGGATGGCTCACGAGTCACCCAGGCCGCCCAGCTGTTGTCGGGGCCAGGTCAGCACACACTTTCTTGACCCCTCGCCCTGACTCTCGGAGGTACTGGGCCTGCCAGACAAGGACGCCCCACCCCTGGAAACAAGGCGACCACCGCGTCAGTCGGGCCGGCTCTCAGCGCTACTTGGATGGATTTTACACATCAACCAGCAGGGCTCCAGCCCCTCCATTGCCCCCAGGCGGGCTCCCAGCATCCCTGCAGGGAGTCACTCCCACCCCGCCCTCCCCTCAGCCCCGCCCACGCTCCCTGGTTGGGTGACTGAAGGGAGAACCCCCTGGACGCCCCAAGCTGGCGAAACCTTGTCCCACAGACCGCCAGAGCCCCGGGCCTCTGCCCATCATGGCCCCCTGGGAGAAGATCCCTTACCCAGAGGCACAAGTGCCCCAGGGGGCCCAGCCTCAAAGGTCACCTTGCCCAAAATGCTGCTTTCACTTCCGAGGACACTGCACCCCAGATAGGGGAGGGAACTTCCCAAGCCCTCAGTGGGTTCAGGAAGAGGCAGCTCTGCGGTGCCCACGGTGCCCCAAGGCCAGTCCCAGGACCATGGAAGTGGAGGCGAGGAGACCTCAGCCTGCGTCCAGCCCGTCGCCAGCAGCAGGCAGACGTGAAAAGCGTGTGATGGGGGTGGGGGCTCCCCCTCCCCCGTCTGCAGGCCCAGCCCGGCCTCTGGGTGGGCCCCGGGGGTGCATGAGCAGCCGACAGGCCTGCTGGTCCGTGTGTCCTGAGTCAGCGGGGGGAGCCTCAGCCCACAGGCTCTGCTGTCCCCTGCCCTGCTCCCTGGCGCAGCCCCACGCACACGATGGGCCCTCGCTACAACTGTTTTAGAAACACTGTCCTCCTCCCAGGAGAAAAGTTCCCCTTCTAGTGCATGTTGGAGGTGCCCACAAGGGACACAAGTGTGCTCAGGGGAACCTAGTCCCTGCCTGGTTTCTAACACGCCTTTCTCTGCCACCCACTTAGTTTGCAAAGCTGCTCAAAAGAGGTAAAAAAAAAATTTTTAATTGGGAAAATATGTATATTCCTGCCCACCCCAAAGTGGAAAGTCCTGCTCAAGCAGGGGAGGGAGACCCAGGAAGGCTGGCCAGGTGGCCAGGGCGGGAGGAGCGGCCGGGGGCAGGGAGGGGTGGCCGGGGGCGGGAGGGGCGGCTGGGCCCTTGTGCTTGACCGCCCCGCCCAGCCCTGCCAGTGGTCGTGGGAGCGCAGATAAGAGGCCGCCAAGGGGCGCGGGGCCCCTGCCGTGACATAGCCCTGAGCTGCGCTGTGAGGTGCGCACTGGGAGCCCGGAACCGCGAGGGCTCTGGGCCAAGGGGTCTCTGCTTCTACGCATCCCCCGGGGCTAGTTGGTGGTCGTCCCTCGGCCCGCGCAGGCGGGGAGACGCGGCTAAGGCATCTGACCTGTGCTGCCACCTTCTGTTGCAGGTTCGGTCTACCGGGGGTGCTGGCCCCCAGGGCTGGGGGAGGGCTGGGTGGAGTGGGGGAGGGCTGGGGTGGGTTGGGGATTGGGGGAAGGGTCAGGGGCAGGGTGGAGTGGGGAGGGCGGGGGCGGGTACTGGTGCTCGGTGCAGTGCCCTCCCCAGCTCCCACAGGCCCCAGCTTCCCGGCAGCAGCAGCACGTAGAGGCAGCTCGGTGCAGGTCGGCCTGGCGCGGCGCTGTGAGGGGTGAACACCTGCGCTTCGACGCCATTGGGAGCGCCTGCGGGGACCTGGGGACCTTGGTGGGCAGCGATCAACCGGCCTGGCCAGGGCCTCAGTCATGCCAGGGGCTGACGTGCCTGCGAGGAGAGCCCCACTCGCCGTTCCCTGGGGCTCTGGCACCTGCAGACCGCTTGGCACCCGCCTGGCCCACTGCCCCAGAGGAGAGGCGTGCCGCGGGGTCCGGGCCTCCACCGAGCCGGGCTGGGGTCCCCGCCTTTGGGGGGGACATGTGTCCATAGTTAACTGTCACTTCTCGGAAGCCCCTGTTCCCGGGTGGCCACTGCTTCAAGGAGCAGCTGTGAGCCCTACAGAAACCCCGCGGGGGAGCTCAGGCCCCCGGGTGGAACCCCTCAGCTCACCCCTGCACCCCCCTCCCCGCCATGTCCATCCTCAGCTCCCCAGGATGGGAGAGGGTGGCGTGTCTGGCAGAGACAGTGGCTGAGCGGATGAGTCATTGGCCGAGCACAGTCCCTGTCGCAGCATGGTAACATTCCTTCAGCGAGGTCCCTGGGGTGCTCTGGGCACTTCCTGGAGGCAAAAGAGAGGCCCACACGCAGGTGGGCAGCATGCCAGCTTCTGCTGACGAATGCCAGCGGGACAGAAAGGGCGGTGTCCGCGTCCTGCCTGCAGGTCTCCCCACTGTGCGCCCTGCACGGGGCTCAGGCACCATCGCCTTCTGGGCCGGTTTCCACACCTGTCAGGCAGGGCTGCACCTGGAGCAAGGGAGGGAGGGCGTTTAAGAAGCCACCGGGGCTCTCCTCACAGGCAGATTTGGTTCAGGAAGGAAGATCCACGAGGCCCTGGCTGCCCGTGGCTACACGACCCTGTCTGACCGCTGGGGGAGCGCGGAGCTGCAGGCCTCTCCCTTCAGCTGCTTGGAGGTCACGCAGGTGTGCCCGCCCCCCACGGGCTGGCCTGATGGGGCACCCCTGCCTGGGGACCAGCCCTGGGTTACTGGCGTGTCGGGTTCCCTGGGTTACTGGTGTGTCAGGAAGCTTACGTTTGGCTTCCCCTGAGTCCTTTCTTGGGAAAAGGACACCAGCTGAGTCAGATCCAAAACCTCCTTTCCAGTGCTGGCATGTGAGACACTATGCGAGGAGTTCACTTTGAATGAGTCCAATTGCGTGACACATGAGCAGTGACTCTGCGTTGGTTTTCTGGTGCTGCCCCAGGGAAGGGTATTGCTCCAAGTCAGTGCACTGCTGGGAGGTGAGAGAGGGTCTCCCTAAGTGAGTTTACAGAGGATGGGATCCCTGGCAGCGAAGCACCCTGGCTTCACCTGGTTAGCTGAAGCCCCTCCCAGTGCAGAGGGGCTGCTGGCACCCACCCGGGCTCCCTGCCACCAGCTGCACTCACTTTTCTGAGACATTCAGTTTCCCCAGCCATCCTAGGTTTTAAATGAAGTGACTCCGAAAGCACCCCTGTGTGGGAGGGACCTGGGAAGAGGCGA
>PVIY010052232.1:0-15288 GCA_004026745.1 Myrmecophaga tridactyla
CTCCTCAGGGCGCCTGATGGACATCCTGCGCTGCCGTGGCAAGAGGGGCTATGAGGCCTTCCTGGAAGCCCTGGAATTCTACTACCCTGAGCACTTCACACTGCTCACAGGCCAGGAGCCCGCCCAGCGCTGCTCCATGATCCTTGGTGAGTGGGCCCCAAGTGTCTGAAGACGCCAAAGCGGAGGGTCCTTATTCCATCCCTGTAAGGGAGACACTCCTTTTATCCCTGTGAATGAATAGGGAAACTGAGGCACAATGAGAGCCCATAAGGTTTTCCCAAGGCCCCACGGCAATCTGATTATGGGGCTGGGATTCTAACCCAATTAGTCTTGTGTCCACAGTGACTTGCTGAACTTGGCTTTTCCCCACTAAGCGGTTTTCAGCCACGTATATTTCAGGTGTATGTGGGTTTATAGTTTCTTCTAAGAATCAAAATGTTATAGCAGCTTTAGAGTGAACAGATCTTCACTTCTTTCTTTGGCTGCGCCGCTAACAGTTTGTTGAATCTCCTTTTTCTTTGCATTTATACGCATACAAGCTAACAAATACATGGGGTCCTTCTGTATGTAGCTCCAGATTTTGCTTTCTAGAACAACTGATTTTAGGGATTCCTATACTTGTTTAAATGACCACATAGTGTTCATTAATGAAATTGTGCCATGATTAATTTAACCCATCCCCTTTTGATGGATAGCTAGTTTGCTTCCAGTTTTGTAATATTACAAACAGCGATGCTGGGGACATCCTTCTATGTGCATCTTTGTGAAAATATGAGTGTGTCTCAGGAAGAGGTTCTGAGCAGCAGAATTTTAAACATTAAGCCAACAAACCTCCCACCAGTGTGTGTGGGTGCCTCAGGGATCACTTAAACATTGTTTACTAGTCTGATATGTAAAAAAAATATATTATTTAAGTTTCTACTTCATAGGGAAATGCAGCTCACAGCTTATTATTTAGTGAGCCTTGAGCAGGTGACTTGACCTTTCTTTACCTTAGTTTCTTTGTCTTCAAAATGGGAATAATGACAGTACTTACCTTATAATGTCATAAAGATTACCTAAGTTAATATATTTGTCTAACGTAAAGAATGAAGTCAACAAGTGGTAGTGGTTACTGTTATTATTATTGCTCATGAGTATGAACATATTTCCGTGTGTTTATTAGCCATTCTTATTTATTTATTTATTTATGAAACATAACCACATACAAGCACAAACATTCTTATCATATGGTCTTTCCATTCTTGTTATATAATCAATAATTCACAATATCATCACATTGTTGTATATTCATCGTCATGATAATTTCTTAGAACATTTGCATCAATTCAGAAAAAGAAATAAAAAGAAAAACGGAAAAAAATTCATACGTACCATACCCCTTACCCCTCCCTTTCATTGACCATTAGCCTTTCAATCTACTAAATTTATTTTAACATTTGTTCCCCCAATTGTTTATTTACTTTTAATCCATATGTTTTACTTTTTATCCATATGTTTTACTCTATAGCCATTCTTATAATGGGACTTGATGGATAGCTTTTGTCATATCCATTAGGTTGTTTGCCTTTTTCTTATTGATTTGTAGGAGCTCTTTATATATTAGGGCTCTTAATCCTTTGTTTAATGTTATAAATATTTTCTCCCATTTTGTCACTTTATCTTATAACTTTGTTTATTACATTTTCCCTCATTGAGAGGTTTAAAGATTTTTATATAAATTTGTCTTTTCTTTTCTAGCTCCTGGGTTTTGCACCTTAAGAAGGCCTTCTCTACCCAAAATTTATTCTATAATTTCCTTTATGGTTTGAGTTTTTCTGTAATGTCTGTTCTCTTCCTGCATTTTTTTTTTTTTTTTTTGCATGACCTCAATTTTCTGTCCTCTGTCCCGGCAGATGAGGAGGGGCCTGAGGGCCTGACCCAGTTCTTGATGACGGAGGTGCGGCGGCTGCGGGAAGCTCGCTCCAGTCAACTGCAGCGGGAGCAGCAGCTGCAGGCGCGGGGCCGGGTGCTAGAGCAGGAGCGGGCAGGGCTGGAGCAGCGGCTCCTGGAGCAGCAGCAGGCGCAGGAGCGCTGCCAGCGGCTGCGGGAGGACTGGGAGGCGGGCAGCCTGGAGCTGCTGCGTCTCAAGGATGAGAACTACATGATTGCTATGCGCCTAGCACAGCTCAGCGAGGAGAAGAACTCGGCGGTGCTGCGCAGCCGGGACTTACAGCTGGCGGTAGGCCTTGGGAGGGCAGATGGGGTAGGCTGGGGACAGGGCAGCCTCTGCAGAAAATCACGGTAACCTACTAACCCACTCGTTTCCCAGAGACACTGTCTGCCCGCGTGTTAGCCATGGGCAAGTCTCACATCACTGCCTGTGTCTCAGTTTTCTCATCTCTAACGAGGGGATGTTGGTAGCACTTACTGGATTTGACCAGTGGTTGTTAACCAGGGGCAGTTTTATCCCCTAGACTCATTTGTCTGTATCTGAAACATTTGTGGTTGTAACAAATTGGGGGGCGGTATTACTGGCATCTGGTGGGTAGAGGCGAGGAGACTGCTATCCATCCTACAGTGTACAGGGCAGCTCTCCCCCCCGCCCCCTCCCTACACACCCAAAAGAACTGCTCAGTCCAAAATGCCAGGAGTGCTAAGGCCAAGAAACCCTGGGTTAAGAGGAGTCAGGGAGTTTAAGACATGAACTTAGCTCGGTGCCTGGCAGTTGGTTGGCACTCAAAAACCTGGCTCGTTGTTAGCCATTGTCATCAGTGTTGTCAGTGCTGACCGTGTGCTCCTCAGCTGACACGCAGCATGCCATTTAATCCTCACTAAAGTGCCTGCACCAGGTTCTCCTTCCAGAATGCACACACTGGGCCCAGAGAGGGAAGGGGGCTGACTCCAGGTCACACAGCCAGCAGGCAGCACTGCCCGGAAGGGAACTGGTCTGCCTGGCACAGCGCTGGCCTTCTAAGCACGACGCTGTCCTGTCTGTTCTCCACCCCGTGTGCTCTCACTCCTATTCAGCAGCAGGTGGGGCCACATCTTTTAGCACCTGAGAAATCGCACCTCATTTGCTTAGTTTTTTATTGGTTCTTAGCATGGGGATGGTGGTGGTAATATTGTATTTTACTGCCATAGGGCGTTGTCTCGAGGGTTTAGTGGGTGAATTCATGTTGAGGGCCTAATGGGTCCAGCAGTAGACTCTGTCCAATAATACTGCACGAGGGTCCACGATGGAGTCTGACTTGGATTTTGAAGTCCCCTTATCCCATGTTCCTTGGGTTGGGGTTGTGGTGCTGCAGGTAGAGGCGTGCCCATGTGGTTGATGGTTGGTGTGTGAGGTTGTAGGCGCGTGAGGTTGTAGGCGTGGGTGCAGCGGCCTGTGGGTGCCAATGGCTGTGCCTGGCTGGGTGGGTTGATGTCTGGGGGAGCCGAGTCCTAATCAGGGTTGTTGAGGCTCCAGGTTGAAGGGCCCAGGCCGCTGGTCCTGCTTGAAGATTTCGGTGGCCGGTTGGCAGTCGTGAGCCAGCATGGGGCTGCTGTTCAAGGCCTTGCTCAGGGTGGAGCCTGGGGTAGAGGCTGCCGGAGGCCCCCAGGGTAGTCGTGGACTGAGAAGCGCAGGGTGGTGGGCAGGGCTGGGGGCCACAGGTTCCAGGCCCCGCTTGCTGCTGGTGAACGGTGTGGCATGGGCAAAGCTTCATTGTCTGTGCCTCAGTTTCCTCCTTCTCAAAGCAGGGAAATTGCTAACGAGGGTGATGTAACAGTTATCCAGCACTACCTGTGCACCAAGCCTGGTCCTGAGAACTTTCCACCCACAGACTCCTTTTAATTTTCCAGCAGCCTTTGTGGGCGGGGGAGAGTATTATTATCTTCCCATGTACAGATAAGGAAACCGAGGCACAGAGCGGTTGTGAAGGGCATGTTCCCAAAGTCTCAAGACTGCAGAATTTCAGGCTTTGCTCTTGGCACCCAGAGGGGTTCTTTTTTTGTGTGTGCGAGACAGACGTGCAGCTTGCTGGGAGGTTTTCTTGGAAGAAAGTGAGGACAATGTGGTGGCCAGATGGTTAGGGGAGGCTTTGCCCAGCGTGGGTTGGCCTGTGGTCCATTTGGTTGGTGTGATTGTGAGTTGGAACTTGTGGGCTGGCGAGAGGCAGGGAGCATGTGACATTGCATGGGGGGTGGTCCTCTGTGTTTAAGGCCAGCTGGGGTCAGCTCTGGGGTAAGGGGTGGAGAATGACACACTTGGAGCTTGGAGGTGCCGTGTTTGCTGGGCACACTTAGTGTGACCACGTGGGGGCAGGTATTATGCCATTTTGCAGAGAATGGCTGCTTCTTCCCAGTTTTGAGACAGAAGGTAAGGGGGTATATTAAACTAATAGATACAATTATCTTTATTGAAAACTTAGCTACTGTAGATTTGCCTTAACTTTGGGGAACTTTCCTGCCACAGAGGAGTTGCAGGTGGATATTAACAGAACAGCTGATTCTGTCTGTCTAGGCAGCTTGGCTCCCTTCCCCCCCCCAAGACAGGTGTGCCGGCGGCTGCAATTAAATACCATGTTTTATAAAGTGGAAATTTAATGAGCTGTTATTTCTAAGCAACATAAACTTAAAGAACGCATGCTGTAATTTTGTGCCGAGTGAGTTTGTATACCAGGATGAGACGCTTCCGTGTTCCCTGGCGTTGAGCAGAGCCTCCCAGGTGCCCTGTTCCCTGAGCTCATTCTGGAAGCTATGGGGCCGCAGGTCTGGCAGGAGGCCATGGTGTGCGGCTGCGGTTTCCTGGGTGGGCGTGACCGAGTTTGCCCTTGTAACTAGCTGTCTTTCTCTTGCAATTCACAAAGCATGTTTTGTGAGTGGGAAGGAATGCCCGAGTCATGAATTTCTTTCTGAGTCCTTTGTGGAGGAGGAGTGGACTGTTAATTTATGCAGCTGTCTGACCTGACCTGCAGACCGCTCTGTGTGTGTGTGTGTGTTGGTGCGGGGCTAGCAAATCATTTTCCAAGAGAGGCCGGGGCACCGCTGGGGCACCAGACACCAGCATGCCTGCGTGTAGCCCCAGAGGTCATTGTGACCTTTTCCCAACAATGACTTCACTTTGTAGCCTGCCACCTGCTGCTACCCTTGTCCCTGTCTGGCCTCAGACCCCCGCACAGATTTGGAAAATGATGACCTTGGAGGAGTGCAGCCATAGTCCATCAAATTGGCCCTGCATGTCACATCAGATTGGCCCTGCAGCCACCACACTTCTGCCCACCCACCAAACCGGTCGTGGTCCTGGGATTTTATTTAAAGCTGTTAAGACTGTACAGTCATGCCCCTGGCAGCTCTCCAGCCAGCCCTTTACAGTTTAAAGGCAGCTGCCCACCCACTGCCTTGTTGGATTCCTGCAGCAACTTTGGGAGGCAGATGGTGGGTCAGGAAGGTTGGCTGAGCCCATTTACTGATGGGAGAACCAAGGCCTGGGGGAAAGTAAGCATCTTGCTCAGGGTAAAAGTAGATAAACCAGAATCCAAACCTTGGACTTGGGGCTCTTGGCATGAGCACACCAATAGCACAATCTTTCTCAGGACAGGCTCTGTTAGGGATTTCTTTAAGGAATGATCAGACTCACATTGCTTCCAGGAGTGTGTGTGAGCTGGGAGGTGGATAGAACTGGGACAGCCTGGTTCCCTGCCTTCGCCCAGAGAGTCTCTTTCCTGGGCTGGTTGTGGATGCAGAGGCCGGGGCATAGAGAGGGGCCAAGACTTGTCCCAGGCCATCCTGAGTTAGGGGCAGAGCTGGGCACAGATGAGCATTTTGTAATGCAGCACATCTACCCACAAGTCCTTGGAGCAGAGAATTTCCCTGGGATGGGGGCCTTGGCCTCACTGTCCCGTTCCCTCCTCAGCACATTTGGCTAGCCTGCCCTTTCTTCGTAGACAAGTCCTGGGAGGATGTCTGCTCAGCCCTTCTGGGAGTCTTGGAGGTGCCAGCAGTGGGGGAGTGAGACCCCTCCCTCCCCACGTGGACCTTGCTGGTGGTTCCTGGGGCCCTGCTCCCTGCGCTGACCCGTGTCTTGGGCCATAGGTGGATCAGCTCAAGCTCAAGGTGAGCCGCCTGGAGGACGAGTGTGCCCTGCTGCGAAGGAACAGGGGGCTCCTCCCTGGGTCCGAGGAGAAGGAGAAAGAGCCAGACAGCGCGGACCTGGTCTCGGAGCTGCGCGCGGAGAACCAGCGGCTGACAGCGTCGCTGCAGGAGCTGCAGGAGGGCCTGCAGCAGGTAGGAGGCCGGCGCTGGTGGGGCCGGGCCGGGAGGCAGACCCTTCTGCTCCTTGCTCCAACACCTGAAGCCTGGAACGTGTGGGATTTCAGAATCAGGGCAAGTCTGGGACCTGACGAGAGTCCAGGCTGGCCTCTAGCCCAAAGCTGCCTCTAGGCCATAGGAAGTGGGGTGAGAGAAGCCAGGGCTCTTGCATGTATCAGGGGTTGGGGTACCTGGCTGGGGTGTGGGCCTGGGGCCTGGATTTTGGGCCTAGGGTCTGTCTGGGTTCTGCAAGAGGCTGTGAGAATAGCCCTCTGCCGCTGCCCTGGGTGTGGGGGAGCCTGAGCGTGAGAGAGCAGGCCTGCTTCTTGTTAAGAATAACAAGGAGGCCCTGAAAGAACCTCGTCAGAGCAGGCCCTGGGCCTCTTACTTCATTTACACCCAAGACACTCCATGGAGGGTGGGCAGGGCTGAGGGTGCACATCTACTCTTCGGAGGCAGGGAGAGACAGCGATGAGGTCCAGAGATGTCAAGGCCTTGGCCGAGCTGGCAGAGCGGGTGGGAGTGTGTGGGGGGCTCAGGGGCCCGGGGGCCGGAACTGTGTCTCCCCCTTCCTTCCCTGGGCCGAACACTGAGGCGACCCTGCACTCTGACCGCCAGGAGGCTAGCCGGCCAGGGGCCCCGGGCTCAGAGCGAATTCTCCTGGACATCCTGGAACATGACTGGCGGGAGGCGCAGGACAGCAGGCAGGAGCTGTGCCAGAAGCTGCACGCCGTGCAGGGCGAGCTGCAGTGGGCAGAGGAGCTGCGGGACAAGGTAGCGTCGACCATGTCCCCCGTCCTGTCCCACCCCCTCATGCCTTTCCCCTTAATGCCTTCTCCTGCTGTCAGCTCGGCTCTTGGGGGTCCCGTTGGGCATCATCAGTTCACTTCATCTGACCTTCCCTGATCACCACTGTGTGCCAGGCTCTGTGCTAAGTCTCAGGGGATGGAATGCAATCATGATAGTGTTACTGAGTACCTACTGCCTGTCGCGTGCTAAGGACCATGCATTCATTCCTTCTCAAATAGGTGTCCAGGCACCATCCTAGGCCCCTCAGGTACGTCAGTGAATAAAACAGAGGTCTCTGCTTCTGGAGAGTAAATTCTAGCAGGAGAGACAGTATGCCATACACATAATATCAAGTGTGTTATTTTGTGTAGTTGATGGCAAGCTTTGTGGGAGAAGCAGAGCAGGGGAAGGGAGCTGGTTGTAGTTTAAGTGGGGAGGCCAGGGTTGGCTGGTAGGTGTTATTCCCATTTTACAGATTAGGCAGCTGAGGTCCAGTGAGGTGAAGTCGGTGGCCCAGGCCCCCAGTTGGGGGTGGGGGTGGGTGGGCCTTTGTTGTTTTGGGGCTCCTGACCATGGAGCCCGGCCTCTCTCATTGGCCCTTGGGCACCTGCTGGATGGCTAGCTTCCCCCTTGTTCCTGTACATACCTAGGATGGCTTGGGGTCTGTGGCTGTAGCTGGTGTCTGAGCCCGACCCACCCTTCCCTGCCCTCAGTACCTACAGGAGATGGAGGACCTGCGGCTGAAGCACCGCACGCTGCAGAAGGACTGCGACCTCTATAAGCACCGCATGGCCACCGTGCTGGCCCAGCTGGAGGAGATTGAGAAGGAGCGGGACCAGGTGAGCCCCACAGCCCACTCAGGTGGGCCAGGCCCCGTCCCAGGCATTGGTTCTCTCATGGGGATATGAGAAGTGGACAAGACTAGAATTGCAGAAACAGAGTTGAACAGGCCGCTGAGTGCTTTAGGATGGGGCGTGCGAGCCTAGGAGAAACACAGACGTGGGACCTTGAACTTTCAAGAGCCACCAGCCTTGTACCCTGACCCTACCTGTCTCACCTGAGCTCCCGTGGCAGTTACGAAAGTTGGTCCTGGCACAGAGCTTGCAAATATTTGCTGATGAAGAAATTCTCAGAAGTTCTGGCTCCCAGTGCTTGGACGCCGTGGCCTTCATGTGCTGAGGCCGTGGGGCAGGCTGAGGACCCTGGGCCCAGTTCCCCCAGGCCCCCAGCCCTCCTTGTGTGAAACGCGCCTTGCAGTAGGGGAGAGTAGGGGGGTTTACCCTTGGACCACATTGGAATCCCAGCAGCTCCACTTAAGCAGTTGGAGTTTACAAATTTGAATGGGCCTCCCTTGGTGAAAATGCAGATTTGGGGCTTCACCTCTAGACGTTCTGATACAGGTGGTCCTGAGAAGGGCCCAGGAATCTGCATTTCTCCATGCTCCTCCCAGCCCTAGCTCCCTCTGAGGCAATGGGGCACACATCCGGGACATGGGCCCAGCTGTCAGGGACTCTGGTCCTTCTTGTGAGAAAAGCATCTTGGATGCGACCCGCTGGGTTCGACCCTGGGTTCCTCCGCTAACTGGGATGCTGCGGAGTCGTCTCCGGGAAGGGCGTAAGGTTGTTCCTACAGAAATGGTAAGAACCTGGGGTCTGGACTAGACGTCCGGGGCTAGAATCCCAGCTCTGACCCCGCCGCCTGTGTTACCTTTGGGCCTTGGTTTCCTGTCTGTAAAATGAGCCTCACAGCCAGGCTTAACTTACGGAGTTATAGCGAGATGGAATGAGTTGATATTTAGCCCAGGGCCTGGCACAGGAGGCACTCAATAAATGTCAGTGTTATCACCTCCCACGGCGAGGCCAGGACAACTGGGCCAGCGCGGCTCAGTCAGCGACTGGCCTTCAGCGCCCCGCTGCCCGCCCTCCCCAGGCCATCCAGAGCCGCGACCGGATCCAGCTGCAGTACTCACAGAGCCTCATCGAGAAGGACCAGTACCGCAAGCAGGTGCGGGGCCTGGAGGCCCAGCGGGATGAGCTGCTGACCACGCTCACCAGCCTGGAGGGCGCCAAGGCCCTGCTGGAGGCGCAGCTGCAGCGGGCTCAGGGTGGCCCCTGCCTCAAGGTGAGCAGGGTCAGGAAGGGGAGGGTCCTGCAGGGAGCGCTCGGCTGGGGTCGCTACACGCAGGGCCAGGAGGGAGACCTCAGCGGGGGTGGGGATGGGGTGGGAATGTGGGGGAACAGGCAGGCTCCCTCAGTTGGGATTGGGGATGCACAGGACCTTTTGGCCAGGGTCAAGAGTGCATGGGACCCAGTGGGCCCCTGCAGCAGGGATTGGGAACGCGCTGGCCCTGGGGGGAGGGGGAGCACGGGAGTCCTGGCTGGAAGCCTCACTCTGGGTCAGGAACACGCTGGTCTTGGAAGGTGCTCGTGGCCAGGGTGAGGAGTGTGCGGGTCTCGGGGGAGCGCTCAGCTGGGATCAGGAACACTGATAGGCAAAGGTGGGTGTGGGTCGGTGCCTGAGGGAGCAGGATGGGAAACAGAGGTGGGTCTTTTAAGTTTCCAGGGGTGCCCCTGAGCATGAGAACAGTTTCGTACACGCAGTAGAGCTTGGCTGCCCCAGGGATGTGAGCATCTTGGAATGCAAAACATGGGACCTGAAGTCCCTCAGAGATTACCTAATGCAGTCCCCTTATTGCACAGGCCTGAGAGGGTCAGGGGGTTGCCTGAGGTCACATGACCTATCAGCCCTGGAGCCTGGCCCAGATCCCTTGGAAACCAGACACTGGCCTTTGGGGCATCTGCCCCGGGCTCTGCATTTTCCTGTCATGGGTTTGTCTGAAGATGGCTCAGGTGGCTAGGGATTTGGTCCATGGCCTGGAGGAATGGAATGAAGGAGGCATGAATCTCTAATTTCCTACTTTGTAAAATCCTTAGTGCCTTTTTATCTCTTAGGAATAACAAAAGCCCTTATCCTGTCTATGAGGTCCTGCAGGGTGGGCCCCTTAGCCCCTCCCTCTCCCCAACCTGGTTCTGTGTGTCTCAGCCACGATGGCCTTTTCATTTCTGGAATGGGTCACAATTCTGTCACAGGGCCTTTGTATATGCTTCTCTTTTGCTTTACCTAATTAGCACCCACTCATCCATGAGTTCTCAGCTCACATCAGACATTCTATGGAGTCTTCCAGGGCCCCAGGCTGTGTGTTATCCTTGCCCTGACATCTTTTTCCCCTGCTCTGAGCATAGCTTGGGGCTATTTTATTCATCTGTTTGCTGGTTTATGTCTCCCTTTCTAAGCTATGAGCTCCCTGAGGACCTGGATTGTAGGTCCTTTGTTCCCCTCTGTGTCCCTGTGCCTGGCACATGGCAGGCACTCAGCTGCCGTTCTCTTTCCCTTCCTCTCCCAGGCCTGTGCCTCCTCCCACTCCCTGTGCTCCAACCTCAGCAGCACCTGGAGCCTGAGCGAGGTCCCCTCCCTGCTGGGGGTTCCGGATGCAGCTGGGGAGGTGGCCGTTGTTGGGGGATCTGAGACCCATGCCTCGGTAAGACCCCCACCCTGCCCTCGATATGGGGAGGGGAGGAGGCTGCAGATCACATTCATACAAATGCTGTTATGTTGAGTGTTTTCCAGTTTGCTGACTGTTCCCTTTCCATGGGTGGGGAAACTGAGGCCCAGGGAGGCCAAGTGCCTCATTTAAGCTCACCCAGAACCAGCTTGGTGCTGGGTCTGGGTACCAGGAGACCTGAGGGTGCTACTCACAAAACTGTCATCTTGCTGAACTCTAGTAATGGGCATAAGCTAGGTGCTTTGGGTCTGGGAGGGTGCCAGGCACTGGGGATGCCCCAGGCACTGTCATGGTGTTGCAGGAGGAGGCCACAGACAGTGAGAAGGAGATCAACCGACTCTCCATCCTGCCTTTCCCCCCCAGCGCTGGCTCCATCCTCCGCCGGCAGCGCGAGGAGGACCTCGCACCCCCTAAGAGGTAAACAGGCCTAGCATAGACCCCAAGCACCCACTTCCCAGAGGCCCTCATGCCAGGTGGGTGCAGGCAGCCATTGCCCTCTGTGGCCGGTTAGCGCCTTTACTACCTGGTCATAGCTGGTACTCTGGAAACCCAGGCCCACGCCTGGAGGGCTGACCCAGGTCAGAGGTTCAGCCAAGGCCAAAGGGCAGAGTGCATGTACACCCTCTGAGCAACTTGGAGGAAGAGTCCCTGGAGGGCAGACCTGTAAGATCCTAAATCCAGGGGGAAACCTGGGAGATTAAGTACTAGGAAATGCAGGTCATGGGCTGAGTGAGATCAGGGGTGAGAGGTCGGGGGAGGCTTCTGCAGGGGCTGGCATGGAGCTGGCTTTGAAGGGCAGGCTGACTTCCAGCTAGAACAACATGGGGCAGAGGCCTGGGGGATAACTTCTTGCCCTGTGGGTTTAGGAGAGACGGGTGCCCTTTGCCTGGGACCCCTGCCTTGGGTCTAGCCTGGGTTTGCATGGGGGCTGCGGAACCCTGTGATGGGCGTAGGGACAGGAGGAGGGTGTGGACAGAGTGCCCGCTGTGCCTGACCTGCGCACTCCCGCCCTCCCTGCCCAGGTCCTTCAGCAGCATGTCGGACATCACAGGTAACAGCCCGTGGAGACTCTGCGGGGACGGGCGTCATCTGGGGGCTTGGCGACCCCAAGAGGCCTAGGCTCTGCCCTGGGAGGTGGTGAAGTCTGCTGAAGGCCTGCGTCTCCTTCCCTGAGGCTGCCCCCTCCTCTGGCCAGGCAGGACGGTCCCGCCTGTGGGAGGCCTGAGGGACAAAGGTCACGCCTCTCACCCCAAGCCAGTCCTGGGTCACACCCCGGTCCCAGCTGGGCATTGTAAGGCTGCTCCTTGGATCCTGCCCGCCCTCCCCCCTTTTCTGGGAAAGCGTGGGGTCATCCAGCAGGCCCTGGCGAGTGGGTCTGAGGGACTCCTGGGGCGTCAGGCCTGCCAAAGCCCAGGTCTCAGGGCTGCCCTCAGGTACCCTGGCCTTGGGGATGCAGAACTCCCTCTCCAGCCCGCCCCAGTTTCCCATCCCCGGGACCCCTGGCCCTCACTCCTCCCCTCCCCTCTCCCCAGTTTCCCAGCCCAGGACCCCTGACCCTCACTCCTCCCCTCCAGGGAGTGTGACGCTTAAGCCCTGGTCCCCCGGCCTCTCCTCGTCCTCTTCCTCTGACAGCGTGTGGCCCTTGGGAAAGCCGGATGGCCTCCTGGCCCGGGGCTGCGGCCTGGACCTCTTCAACAGGTACTGCAGCTGCTGGTGCTGGGGGGTGCTGGGGGGCGGGTGAGCTAGGTCAGTCTCCTTGGGAGAGGGCAGGCAGGGGTAAGGGAGAAGGGAGCCGTGAGCCTTTGCTTTACGCCACTGCTGCTGCCGCCGCTGCCAGAATAGTAAAGCCTTCTGACACAGGGGGACCTTGGGTTCCAATCCTCTCACCACCGATTATCACCTGTGTGAGCTGGGCTGTCACTTCTCCTTGTCAGTGCAGGGGGCGCCCACCAAATGGTCTCTTTTCCATGTGGGTGCTTTTGATTGATTTTTATTTACTTTTAGTTGTGGTGATGTCTACACAACACAAAAGCGTAGAATTCGGTGGCATTAATTACATTCAAAATGCCTTGCTACCATCACCACCCTCCACCACCAGACCCTCTGCCATCCCAAAGGGACACTCCGTGATCATGGGTGGGGAGGTAAGCAGAGCACCCAGCTTTGCCAGGCACATCAGAGCACCGGAGGGGGGCAGCTGTTTATTCACTGGGGCTGTCTCCTGATACCCCTACCCCTCACTCCTCCCTCACTCTGGGCTCCCTGCAAGGCTGAGCTGTCCAGCCACGCTCTGTGCCGTGGCCAGGCCTGGGCCACTGTGGGAGTCCCCATGGCTGGTCTGGTCTCAAGTGGCACAAGTCAGGAGACACCTTAGCCCCGAGTGCAGCTTTGAACTCAGCCAGAGGGAGCCGGCGAGGAGGGCAGCTGGGCAGCTGTGGGAGAGAGCAGAAGGTGTCCAGGGAAGTGCCCAGAGTTTGCTGGTGGCTGGTGCGGTGATGGAGGGTGGGGAAGGTGAAAGTTGAGTTCGGTTGGAGCTTTGCGAGTCAGGCCGGGAAAGTGTGGACTTTGGCTTGCAGACCCTGGGGAAGCTGGGAGGGTTTCACTGTTATGAACGCAACTGCTGGCTGCCTTACAGGTTTCTCTCTGTCCTGGGAGGTGTGTTATTATGATCATCCCTGCTTTATAGAGGAGGAAACTGAGGCTCAGAGAGGTTATGGGACTTGCCCAGGGTCACACAACTGGATGTGCCTGGAGCCAGGGTCCGGAGTGACCTGATCAGATGTGGGTTTTGGAAAGGGCTAAGGAAGTCGTGAATGTCAGCCGTGGGCTGTGGAATGTGGAGAGGGCGCACAACAAATCAGGGCCTGAGCAGGGCCGGTGGCCTCCTGCGTCCTGCCAGCAGCTGGGCCTGGCCCCTGGCCCTACCCCCACCCCCAGCCCCGGCAGCCAGCCCAGCGCGACATTGTTTCTCCCTGTGCAGGACGTGTTCTGGGGGAAGGGGCGGAGGTGCCTCCCTTCCTGTCTGCCTCTGCCCTTCCTCCCGTGCGAGCCTGTGCAGGGGTCCTGGCTGCTGTCCAGGGAGTGCTCGGCTGGGGGCAGAGCTGGTGGGAGTGGGCCCCGTGATCCCGTGGGCTACCTCTGCTCCCCGTGCCTGGGAGGAGAGAGTTGGGGGGAAGTGTACCGATTGGGCTGGGGGTTGGGAAGATGCGGAAATGAGGGGTGCTGGATGTGGGGGTGGACTGAGAGAGAAGCAGGCAGACCCACAGATGGAGGGGGAGGCTAGGGCCCTTGCTACCTAAGGCCTTGACTGTGGCCAGTGCCCCTGGGGCTGGGGGCTGGAGTGGGGGCTTTGCGTGAGTCCTGGGGCAGTGTCACAGCCTGGTGGGGGTGAGTGGGCTCAAAGCCCAGATCTGATACTTGCTACTGTGGGGCCTTGGGCAAGTCACTTAGCCTCCCAGGCCATCAGTTTTCTGCTCTGTAAAGCGGGACGCACCATAGAGCCCTGTGCCCTGGGGTGGCTTAAAGTGCTTAGACCCGTGCAGGGCTCTGAGTGAGTGGTAAACCCATGTTAGCTCTTCGCCATTATTTTTATTTTTGCTGCTGTTCATAACTCTCAGGGCAGAGCCTGGTATTTTTAGTCCCACTGAATGGATGAGGAAACTGAGGCTTAGAGAGGGTCAGGAATTTGTTCCAAGTCACAAGGCCACTCGGGGTAGAGTTGGGGGTTCCAGCATGCTCCTTTCAATCCCTAGCTTTCTGTTGGGCATCCCTGGGCATGGGCCCCTTCCCACCGCCCATCTCTTCCCCTCAGCCTCTGCTACCTCCTCCGTCAGCCCCTAGGTCTCCCCTGCCCTTCTCTGCTGCCTGGGGCCTTAGGGTGGAACAGAGGATGGGTGGACAGTGGGGTACCGGAGCAGGCTGAAGGATGGACAGACAGATCAATGGGCTGGAGATGTGGTAGAAGAGCTGAAGAAAGAATTTGGTTCCAAGGGAGAGGGGCAGGGAGGGTAGAGAACTCTATCCAGGTGCTGTCTCCGTGAGCACTCCCCACCCCCGAACCCTGTGCTTGCTCATGTATCCCAGAGGGTCTCTGACATTTTCTGTCCTTGCACAGAGAAGGTTCTGGTTGGTCTGGGGGACCGAGGTTAAGAGTGTGGGTTCATTTCTTGACTTTACCACTCACCCCAGCTGCATAATCCTCAGCAAGTTATTAACCGGTCTGTACCTCAGTTTCCCTCATCTCTAATAGGGGGATCATGCCTTTATTATTAGGTATATATTATTAGTTGACTGGCACGCCATCCACTAGAAAGTATCCTTTCAGCTCTGTTGTCAGCAGTGTCAGTGCCGTAATGCGTGGGCTGAGGGGAGTGGGTGGTCAGGAGGACTTTCTGGAGGAGGTGAGTATAGAGTTGGGCCTGAAAAAATGAGCAGTGGAAGAAGTGGTAACACACGTGACAGAGGGGGTTGGGGAAGTTAAGATGGGCAGAGCAGAGCAGGGCAGACTTGCAAGAAGGGAGTCCCAGGCCAATGGAACAGGACCTGGAGAGTGTAACTGGAGGCACAGCTGCTGGAGCAGTGTCTGGGCTGGGTCCCTGAGCCTGGATCCCTGTGGGCCCCGGGATCCCCTGGGGTGGTGGGGGAGGGCAGGGAGGCCTGGGGCTGGG